>JAOWBR010083034.1:0-14816 GCA_028571145.1 Dionaea muscipula
TTTAAATGATGAGAGATAGAGATTTTACAGTGATATATGAGGAAGAATATGCACGTTTAAATAGATATGAAAGGTATGAGGTGTTGTGGTAATATTAGAAAAAAGATTGGGGGTGTTTTGGGTATATTAAAAAGGATTGTAATTATTTTTAAAATATTTTTTTCTTTTTAAATATTTAGGGGCAAAAACAATAATTTAAAAAAAAAGTATGTTGTGTTTAGTAAATTAGGATGCTGCGTTTATGGCCTTTGTACCCTATATGTCTACCAATAGAAAAAAAAAAAAAAAAAAAGTGTTTTTCTTCTTAAAGTTGTGTACCGAATTTTTGTCATTTGATTATGGGCACATGGGTCTTTCCCCACCTTTGATTAAATTAAATTATCTCATCTACCTTATATATATTTAACGTATCACTGACTCGCTTGAAACAAAACAGGTGAAGTTTCTTTTACATTAAAATCATATGTGTTCCTCCTAATAATTCTTAATGATTTGTTCCTCTTTCGTATTAAGCATTTGTTTGTTGCAAAAATGATAGGAAAAAAAAAATGAAAATGCTAAGATATAATATGACATGATAACTGAGGTAATATTGACAAGTTCATTGGCAAAAAAAAATATCTTTGCATAGGCAAACATCCCAACAATATTAATCAAATATTTCTATTTCTTGGTACACAATTCTTGGCACGTAATATGTTAGCCAACTTCACCTCTGTTTCTCTAGAATTTTTTAGAGGCTCCTAACTCCCGATAAACTTGCTGGGCTCCACGTATACATGGTTCCGTTTGTGGTTATTGTGGTTTGAGGGTTTTGTTAAGGCACATCGGATGCTCCCACTTCCACTGCCGGTGATGAATAACGACCTTATAGACAGAGACGACCATCGACGAGCAATTTGTATCCAATCGTCATTTTTTTCCCGGCAGTGGGACTTAGGGGATACATGTCAGTCCTTAGACCTCCGAGATTTATCAAAATACGGAACTCTCATTTTTTGATAAAAATTCGCTTTTTATTTATATTTGGATTAATTTGTAGTATATTATTATTTTTTTATTGCTAAAAACGATAGTTTTATCAAATAAAAAAATAATAAAAAACTAGGCTGTACACAAAGCAATGCTCATTTAAGCAAAATTTTAAAAATGATTGGAAATTTAAATTTTCTTAAATTAAATTTAACTAAAACAAATAAAAATTTGAGTAGTTTCCGTTTTGACTCATGGATTGACAGCCATTGAATGGTCACTCCTGATAACAATACTTGGATAAAACGGTTTTACATATTGTATACTGTGATGTGGTGAGCTTTGAAATGGTTACTTACAGCTCATGAAAATTCAAAGACGGGTTGCTTTCAAACAAAGGCCCAAATCCATACATAAATAATAACAACAATAATAAAGCGAAAGGCCATCTGCTTATTGAAGAAGAAGAAAACTATATTATATACGCAGAAAAATCCTCTTCTCCAGTGTTGCTCTCGTATACTAGTATCCTGATCCTATCTATGATTTTGGAATCACCATCGCCAGCCGCAGCTTGCCCAACTGGCATAATTTTGAAGGGTTCTTGTAGATTGTTATCTTGGCAGCTTTTGCACCGGAAACTGCGACGTTCGCAATGCTATATGCATCCCCTTTATCTACAGCAAATTGAAACTCTCTGGGCGATATAAAAAACCAGCCCTTGCTTTCATATCTCGTTGCTTTCACTTCTATGTACTCCTTGCTTATTATTTCCTTCCCCTGGCCCTCTATCACGATATCATAGGGTAAGCCCGTTTCCTCATCCTCATTCACCCACCTGACCACCGCTGCTTCACCGTATTTTCCTCTCAAGTACCTAGAAGCTACAAGCTCTCCGAGCCTCCCTACTAGTGCCGCCTGTTGAGCATCGGCTGTGATCGGAGCCTGATCCATCTCCCTCGATTTGGAAGAAGGACCTGCTTCTGGAAAATGAGATTCTTCAACAACAATGTCGAGAGCAGTCGCCAATGCAGCCATGCTGGAAGTGGAATGATCTTGACCACCAGAGGGATGCACTTGTACACTTTCATCCACCTCACATACACGGTCGTCATCTTCAGTAGTTGGAGCCGTTGAGACAACAAAGTCATCTTCAATTATCATATCCTCTTTTATCTTGATCTCCATCGCTACAAGATCAGTCTTTCGTGATGCAACATGATCAGAATCGCTCACATTATTGATGAGGATGCCACCATTTGTTACCGCTGATCTTACCCTAGTCCCACTCGCACGAGCAACGGCAAAATCTGGTGCAGTCTTCCAACCAACAGGAGGCCAACTTGAGTTCCCAGGCTGCAGCTTCTTATAGTTTGGACACTTTAGCTGCTGCTCGTCGATATTCACTGAAGCACTGCTCAGTAAAAATGCCTCGTCATTCTCCGGCGAGGATGAGACAAGAGACCAGACAGGTTCTTCATCAGGAAGTTTCTTCATCTTCTGGCCATTCATTAAAAATGATTCCAGGTACTCGCCCGCGCAACCAGATTCTGCCATGCTTTTGATCATAAGAAGAAAATTTGCAAAAGGCATCTCTGGAGCGCCACTAAAGAATAAACGAGAGAGTTCCATGAAGATAGTGTGGGGATCCGACTCCGGGGTGGCATACAATATGTCATCCTGCTTAAGAGGGGAAGGAAATCATGAGAATGGAAGTGGAATAGAAATAACTGATATAATTTTTCTAAACCAGAGGAAAAAATGAAGAAAAGAGAGGAGATTAAACAGAAATAAGTCATTTCAAATAACTGATTATCCCCATACAGACAAAGTACCTGAAGGAGACAGCTACACTCGGATCGCTTCTTAGAAGCAATGCCAGACCTTTTTATGATATTCCGATAGTATAATTTTTCCACGACCACTACTCTTAATTTGAATCCGCATCTTGATAGCCTGAGTTGTTCATATTGCTGTGGGTGAAAATTATAGATGTACCGCTGGGCCAACGGAAGAGCCCAGTCCACCATAGAGGCTTGAAATATACTAGCTGCAGGACCATAATATACAGCTTCACGAGTTACAACCTGCAATACAGAAGCACAATGGCAAAGGCCGTACAACAAGTTAAATATCCTGGTTTATAAATCACTGACTGTACTTTACTGATCCAGAATACCCAGAAGTACTCTAAAATAGACAAACAAACTATATCATGGATGGTTTGCAACTAGCTAAAGCAGCAAGGGAACTTCACTGACAAAATGTTTCATCATTTTTCATACTGCAAATCACAACATAACACATCTGCAAGATTGTCCATGATGTTCAGTATCATGTCTAGACATAAAGATTTCAAATGCTCGCAGAAATAGAACTCCACTGGGGAGGCAATTGCAACTTTCCACTGATGAATAGGAGGAGAGAGGAATCTCACAACGGTCGCCCAACTAGATGGAGCAGCCAAATGAGATTTTAGTTTCGACATACACACACACAATATGCATTTTTATCTGAAAAAGTCACGAGTGAAACCAGCAAAGCAAGCCTTGGTGAGGAAGAGCATGCTCCCAGCAGTTCGGTTAGTATTCAGATACAGAGGGTCAGCAAATGCACAAAGGAAGAGACAATTGACAGAAAAAAAAAAAGAAACGGATAACTAAATATTTGGAATCTGTGACCAAGAAGTATACCGCGCCTCGCAAAGAGTAGTAAAGAATTTAGACGAGGAGCCAAGACGGCCCTTTTTATGCAAAGAATCACATATCATCTCATCAGCAAAGAAGAGACTTAAAGAGCAGGATGTGATCCCAGCAATAAAAGGGCACACGCTTAGCAACACCAACTATTTCTAGAGTTATAACACCAAGTCAAATAAAAGGCTAACCAGTGAGATGTTCTATGAGCTGCAGCTGACAAATATAACTAAATTATTATAACTCATAACTCAAGCCTGCATAGCATAGCATGAAGAGTGGAGTTATAACTTTATACTCATCTCAGAGGCATAAATAAGAGGCCAGTATTTTTTGTCAAGCAAGTTTAAATTGCAGCTTATATCCAACAAAGAAGACACCACACAAGTTGATCTGCAAAAGAATGTGCCGTGTCTATAAACCAGTCACCAAGAGAGATCTCCCACCTCTGAAAGTGTAGGAATGCCCAATTTTTTCAAAACAAGAGATACTTTTGTTCTGAGAATTTCTTTTTCATCATGGCAAAGTTCACCAAAACATAAGAAGTTGATATTCTTGGAGTGCCTGAATTCTTCTTTTAACATATCATCATCACACCAACAAAGCAGCCCAAATGATGGGTGTAAAGAAACCCACTGATCTACCATCGTAGGAAGCACTGTAAAATCCAATTGTGCAAGACATTCTTTGAAATGCGTGATATCATCAAAACTTGCTCCACCGCAGTTAAGACCATCACACCATCTAAGGAAAACTTGGAAAACCTGACAAAAGAGACACTAATTATACTCCTGTTTATACCCATGCTAGCTGCAATAAAATGCTCTATTCACAAGATAGAAAGACTACTTACAGTCTTCGCTGCTTGCAGAGGCAATGTGTTAAGTGACAACTGTCGTAAAATCTGGATGTATTGGTGCAAAGGAGGAGACTCATTTACCCCACACTCATTCACAAAAAAATCAAAAAGGCCTGGATAAATGTTGCACAAGGTCTGTCCCGTAGCATAATCAGGATCGCCGGTTGAATTATTCTGCTGCTTCATATGGTCCAGGGCACCAGTAATATCACGCCAGTAAACTTCCTCAGGAGACAGGAAAACACCAGCAACATCATCTTCCCGACTATTCCAAGAGATGCAAGGCACAAATATGAAAGGTCCTGAATCTAGCGCCTCCACAACTTTCTGTCTTGAAGTAGAAAGTGCGTTCCAAATGAATGTATAAAAATTTGATATTTGAGATATACTGAAACAAGTAAGAAAATCATTAGATGTGCAGCACCACAAAAGACAAGGAAAGAGCGAGAAAAAAATGCAGTTACCATGGACGATAAAAACCATAAATTAATTATACTGCCAGAAATAATACGAGGAAGAACATAGATAGCAGTTTGATACACATTCCACAACTAGAATACCTGTAAAAGCTTGTGAATGGGCCAGAAACGTGACCAAAATTAAAACCTAACTAAATAGTTATGACCAAAACCTTTTTTTTTTTTAAAGCCGGATGGGAGCAGATAACAAAGCAATGAAGACCAAAGATCCAACAAAAAAACGAATGCAAAGAAGTGATCTTATCAGACTATAATTATTAACACTAACACACAAATAAGTTTCTCTTCTGATAGCAGTAAATCAGAGATTACCCCTTAATAGCGGAAGAGAGGAATATGGAAAACAACAATATACAATAGAATGGAATTACCTGGTGGTGAAAGAAGTCCCAGATCTTCTCCACACTTGAAGAAGAATCAAAATGTCATCAACAGTAACTTGAGTTTTAAATCCGATGCCTGTTAGCAGTTTCCCGCTTCTAATCTGCTTCAAGCGAAAAAAAAAAAAAAAAAAACACAATGGCATAGGTAAAGTACTAATAACAAATTCACAATACATCTGCTTTCAAACCAAAAAGCCACTTTATTTAATGCAAGACAGAGAGGATTAGCCATGAAACAGCTTCAGGAGCAAGTAACTATCATGCAGCGTGAACCAAATGAACAGAAAACTGAAATTAGGTTAACTCATATTTGAAACATGAGGCCTCTTTGTCCATATAATATTCCAACATATAATGTACCAAATAGGTAATTAGACCACCAACCCACCCTCTTAGTCCCTTCTGTTACTAACCAAAGCCATGGGAGAGCACTGTGCAAGGCCAGCAAACACTGTGCACAGACTCTTCCAGGCCTTCTTCATTTATTATTTCAAGGTCAACAACATTTGTGCATATTAATGCTCCCCCAAACTTGTGGTGTTTGCATTTTTACCCTTAGTAGGCTGTGGAAAGCATTTTAAAAAAAAGCATAACAGTGGCACGAATCAAACTAGTCGCACTGCAAAAGAATCTAAAAAGGGAAAGAATAAACAATTCATAAATTACCACACATGAAAGAATCTATATGCATATGTATGAATGTATGTATGTACATCTCCAACAGGACAGCTACACTTAAGGTAAAATCTTATGCTTTTAACTTCACGGGTAAGGTACTGAAGTATTTATTGGTGTCAAGTAAGTAGGCAAGATTGAGTTGAGCATATCTGGTAAAAAAGGAAAGAGGGAAAAGAGGCATGATGAGGGAATCTGAAGAGTAACAAGTGAAAAAGACCAATGCAAAATTGACATCATGATATGCAAGTTTTAAGGGTAAGAATTGCGGTAACCTTTGGAATAGCATAAGGAGCAGAAGCACCAGCAACTGAACGTACTGCCTCACAATCATAAAATAATTCTTTTGGATAGTGAAGCCCATGATCCATAGTTGAAGCAACCCACTGCACATCACAAATCTCATTCATGAATGAAGATTTGAAGGCCAAGTCTGTTCCACCAGATCTGCAGCTTAAATAACCAGCAGTTCTGTCATGGAAATAGTCATCCCATAAAGAATCAAGAACCTCCAGAAGGTATTTACTTTTTTCCCGGTTTCCATCTTTGGAGACCAGGGATAATATGCAGGCTAGTTCCTGGGATTCCCAATCAGTCGCTATTGATCCAGGGGAAATAACATCCAAATCTGTAATTAAACTTTGGAGTATAGTATGAGATAATTCTGTTATTGGCTTCTGAACTTGAACTACCTTGATGAAATCAGTAACTCCTAAGTGCTGGAAAAACTCCCTCCACTTCACCAGCCCACCAGGAAGTGACCCTGTAACTGGATGCTTCAAGTAAGCCAAATCAATCTCAAACCATTGGTAATCCCAGCCATAAAACAACTTGTTTACATCAACAGAATTTCCATACTCCCTACTAAAATGAATGAACACTTCAGTTGGTCGCTTGTAGCCAGCATTTGTAGAAACAAAAGCTATATTGCATAACTGGGAAATCAAATTCTCTCTTTCAACTTGACAATCTAAACAGCTGGATTGAAAGTGTAGCATTACAAAAGCAAGGTAGTCTGTCATTAATTTTTCACTTTTGTTTGCAATATTGTCATTGGAGATGGATGGTAATATGTGGACCTTGATAATTTCATGGGCTGACAGGCGTTCGACTCCAATCTTATGAAGCATCTGGGCAACAGTATTCACTATACTGGCATTTCCATTAGACACATCGCTTGATATTGCAGAAAAGAGGGCAGGACTTACAATCCTCAATGTAGCACAGAGATGGGGGAAATCTTTGTATCCATGCTCACCATCAAAACCACCACCTAAAGAATCAGTGCTTAACCAAATTGTACCTTCATCTAGTGAACTGTATCTACCATCAGAAAGAGGAATAAAGGGAATCCTTCTAAGGCTATTAATGAGATCAAGTTCTTCTGAATTCTTGAAAGCCTGTCCAGAAGAGTAGGCCAGCATATTATGAATTTCATTTAGCAAAGAAGACAACCAACTCAGCTCTACTGATTTTAAGCCACACTCTGCATGGCTTAAGGAGAATAGGAGTTTAACCAGGATTTTTGGCCCATATTCCACAATACCTAGTGAACTGGCAAGTGAGTTGGACAGGATTATGTCATTATCCAAGAAGCCTAGCCCAAGGTGCTTCAACAATAAGGTATCAGGCAAAAGCAAGCGTGCATTCCCATTCCAACCCCGTATGACTTTGCATGGAGGCACCCATGCATCCTTCAATCCTTCAAGTAGCAAGCAATTTGACAACCGCAACTTAGATATAATCATGCGGGGAAGACAAGAAAAAAAACCATGTACTTCTCCTATGAGTGGAACAAATCTCATGTAAGCAGACACAGCTTTTCCAGGATTTCCTTCATAACAAGGAAGTGCACAGAAAGATTTCTGTGCACTGACAAATAAATCAGGGAACTCAGATAATAACCATTGGTTCCAAGGACTATCTCCGTCAACTTCCTCTCTTGAAGAAGGAAGAACAAAATCGCCTTGGAGAATAAACTTGAGACCATATGTTCTCAATGGAAGAAAAGCAAAGACAGGTTGTGGCTCTAAACAGGGATCATAACCACAGCTTGCTGATTCTTTAACAGTAAATGCAATTGAAATCTCTGTTTCCTCAACTTTGGCACGCAAAACTTCAGGCCGCAACTTCTTAGAAGCTAAAAACCAAGTGGTTTTCTCTTTTCCCTGGGAAACACTTACAATACCATTCCCAACTATCTCTTTCCTCATGATGATCAACGAGTCATCAATCATATTTCTAAGCTTAATGCACTGTAGTCGATGAAGAAAAAGTAACAAAGAAGGATTCAGATCTGAAAACATTGAGAAAATACTATTGATAGATGCTCCCTCTGATAATTTCGATCTGAAAGGTAGAACGATGCATGTGTTCCAAGAATAAGCATATGTCTTATCTGAACCAGCAGATGCTAACTGTGCAAGCAAATCCATGTTGAAAGGTCGTATAATGGTCGGCAAAACAAAACCAATCTGACCCTGGCTAATATCAAACTTGACATGAAAGCCATTGGAATGGATTTCAGGAGAATCAGTCACCTGCAGTAAGGCAAAAAGATTTAGCAAAGCAAAATGCACATAACCTGAAAAGTCAGAGAAACATTCTTACTTTATTATATGCATGGAAAATTGAAAAAATACGATGAGTCATCATACCAACTGAAAGAGAAACTAAGGTACTCATTTGCAAGGGTTTGAATGTTGTAAGCAAAATTGACTTCCAAGCTTTTAACTTCAAGAGTACCAGTGACAAGTTAATCCAAGAAATCACAAACACACTACCAACTTTATCTAGCACATAAGGAACTAAAGGCTTTCGAGAGGATTACTTGGTCATATCGTGACTTCTGGAGAGGATGACACATAATAGAATAGAAGACAGGTACTCAATCCATTAGTTGACCTGACTCAGTGGGGAAGGGATTTCAGGTTTGGTTCACAAAAAAGCAAGATCTAGTGCAATAATTGCATTTATGGTCTGAGCGCTGCAGCAAATAGAACTACACAAAATTAATCATGAATCCATGCTTCATCATGAAGCCAAATAGGAAGAGAACTAAAAAAAGAACATAATCAAGAAATCATTAAACACAAGATGCATCCAGTGGTGATAAGTCAATAACCCAAGCCCATGCCGATGATAGAACCAGATCATTGACAACAAGTGTGCAGAGGTCAAAACACACAATACACAAGGTAGAGGTCAAAACAAAATGGTTGTCGGTTGAAAAGAAAACTGGCATTAGCACCATGATAATGAGGTTATAAAATGTCATTCTTCTGGTTGAAGACCTTCATAATGCAATTTATTGGTTTATTTACTGGACTTCACATCTGGCAAAGGGTTATCCTCTAGGAAAGAAAATTCCAAAAATATTTGGTTCTGTAACAGCATACCCTGAAAACTGATTTGAACCCAATTCCTTTTTGTCCAATATACCCAGCAGATCCTTTTTTCGTTGAACTTCCAACATCACAAAGTGCTTTAATGTTCTTAGCAGTAAACCCTCGTTCATTATTCAAAACAGTAATGCCAGTATCTTGAAGAATGAACATCAGAGTGGGCTCCACTTCCTCTGGATACACATTATCATCAGCATTCTGAACCTACACTTGGAGAAAAGATACTGTTAAGCCCATAGCCAATCTAGCTTTCTACCAAAAAATTATGTGCACTAAGGTAATAGTACATCTGATTGTAAAGCATGATATAAAGGATATTTTTTTCTTGGAAACATATATAAGGGAAATTAATCTTCGGGTTAGCATATGCATAAGAATTCTGAACGCAGAGATTTGTAAAAGCTTAGATGTGACACTGAATATGACAATAACATAACCGATAATCTGCCATGATTGGCACCCGCAGAACAGCAGAGAAAGAAATCTTAATATGCTCTTCTAACCAAGAGATAATTTGCTTTGCAGCAAAAGCCAAGAAATATTTTTCCTTGGTCAATTACATTAAGACAAATGAATAGACATGCCTTCCCATCCCATGTATCATAATTTCTACAACAATAAAAATTATGGAAAAGCCTCAGCCATCACGACAATGGGGATGACAAACATTTAGAACATGAAATTTTAAAAAAACGAAAAGATGATTTTTTTACGATTGAAACTATTTAAGATTTGTGCCAATTTATTTCTATTCCAATCCTACCCTTATAAAAATCCAGTTATATAATTCTAGAATCCAGCCCAGTTCTTGTATTTACTGATTCTATTAAGATAAGAAAGAATTAGATGTTGTCTTAGATCAGATACCAGAATTTATCACTTTATTCTTTATTACTTTCTTCATACTCATCATCATCATCATCCGCAAGACCAAATCCCACTAGGTGGGATCGGCCGCACGTAATCCATTAGGACACGTGCATAGAAGATCCGACAAATATAGATTGAAAGAATGATTAGTTCACCAAAGTGTATCATAAATTTTTTCAGACAATTGTCAAAAAAAGAATTACATCCAGACACTCCTATACATAAAAAAAAATAATAAACAAATAAATAACATAATAGATATATAGAGAATAGATGGGATAACACAAAGGAAATACCAGTTCAAGTAGAAAATGTGAATCTTGGGAGTATAGTTCTTGTGACAGGCAATGAAGAGCTCGTCCTAAACGAGCATGCTGCTTCTTCAACATGGTGCTCTCTCCTTCAGAAAGATTCGGATCTAGCCCAAACTCCTCTCGCCTAATAGATTCAATGAGAAGACCCGCATGCTTCTCAAGATTGACTTCAGCATTACAATGCTTTTTCTCTATTTTAGAAGTGTCAAATCCATCTATTGTAGACTTCATACTGGTAAACTTTTCACATTGCTCATCCTCCTTAGCAGATGAAGATGGCTTTGTTTCATAACAGAGACTTTCAACAGAAGTGTCTTGCCTGAATTCACATGTTTCCATAGAGGTAATAACTGCTGAAGACAAAGAATCATTATCAGCCATGGGGCAGATTGTGCAGTGATCATCAATCCACTTTATGATACCAAGAGAGAAGCCCACTTCATGTAGCATCAACCGCTCTTCCGGTTTCATGCATTCGAGCAAAACCGCTGAAGAAGCATCTTTGACAATGGATTGGAACCCACAAAGTAGTACATCCGCAGCAAAACTTCGAAATTCAGAAGGCAGGTAATTGAGACAGTCAAGGACAAGCTTAGATGAATGAGATATAGCTTCCTTTTCACTTTTCAAACCACCAGTAAACTTAGCATCTTCACCACTCATTGACTTCCTCAACTTTCTTTTCGGAGCATGGCCATATTTTATTTCCAAATTCTCATTTGAGTTCAACAAGATAACTTCAAATGCTTGGCATGCATGAGATTTCATGAGAGATACGGGAGCATGTTTTGTCCCACCAGATAGGGCAAACAGAGAGAGGAGTTCCACTGCAACTTGGAAAGAGGATCCCTGAAGTAATGACTGAAAGAATGAATTGACAGAAGCCAAGGGATCAATGCGCACTATCTTACCATCTTTTGTCACAAGACAAAGTAAATCTCTGGCATTGACCTCGTTCAATAGCCATCCTAACAGAGGCCCAAGTGAAGGTGCATATAGAAGATCCCAATGCGACCATAAATTCATGTCGCACAACATTGGTGCTTTAAGTAAGACTTCCAATGCGTCCTTGGATGTAACAGACTTAGGAATCCCTTCTAGCTGGCCGATGTTTCCTTTGAGCTCCGAATCTCTCCATTCACAATCTAACGGATCATTACTATTGTAAGTTCCCAACAGTGTGGCAGAAAAGAGGACACTACTACATAAAATGTCACTGCTTTGCTGCTTCACAAAATTGAGGAGATCTTCCGGTGAACCATTTTGAGTGAATGTGAAACTGACTATTGGAAATTGTCTAACGACCAAATCGAAAATCTTTTGCTTCGTTATACTCTCATCTGCCCATAGGCTGCCAGTAGCCTGTGATAGTAACACAATCAACAGCTTCTGAAGCACTTTGACTTCCAAAGGAAATTGTTTGTGCGCCATGCCATCAAGAAATTCACACAGCTCTATGGGAACTGTAGAGGAGTGTCTTTCTAAGAACATTAAGTACTCCCCGTGTCCAAGGAACTGGAATTCCATAACAGAAAATTGCTGACAAAGCCAGACTTCACAATGGGAAAGTTTTCTAACAAGAAAAAGAATCCTCTCTAGAGGTGAACTCCCATTACCAGAAATTGTGTTTCCAAGCGCAAAATACTCCTTGAGCTTACTCATAATATCATCAACTGTCACACCTGCAGATACATAAAGAATATTTCAACACAGTAAGACAGAAAATTTTCAGAAGGAAGCAACAGAAGTAGGAGCAGTAGAAAATGGTTCAAACCAATGACAGAAAAAACCACATTAGTACATATTTCAGAGTAGCAACATCATCGCCCAAGAGCGAAAAGACAACATAACTTGCGTATAACAACATAATTAGGTATGGAAATTTTAATAGCACCATTTTGAAGAAGAACAATATTTATCGAGGTTATATTGAATCCCAAAGCAAATATTACTTACACAGCCTACGGTTGAGGAACTGCATCTTGGAGTCCCTAGGATCACTCGCCTCAACATCTATGCTTACAAATTTATCAGTCACATCAGAAGGTAGATCTGTTTCTCCATCACCAACGGACTGAAAAGTATCATACATGCTATCCCAAATTCCATTTTTAATCGATGTCACCTGCAATTTTAAAGGGGTAAGAGAAAGGTGGTCGACAACCTAACAACTTTGCTGTCACTAGTGATCCTAAATGCATGCAGAAAGAAAAGAATAAAAAAAATAAGACAAATAGTGAAAAAGCAAAGCCAGAAGATAGCTCGTGGAAAGTTAGTAGAATCCTCAGTTAACCAGAAGCTGAAACTTTTCCAATTGCATCAAAGCAGTCACCACATGATTATCAACATAAGATAGAAGAGATGAAAGTATCACAGTTAGAATACAACTGAATTGCAGTGAATATACTCCACTTACAGCAACATTTAGTAATCCCAGAAACGGGTATGTAGAGAACACTGATTTCAATCCATTTTTTTGCTCACTTGGCGCATCATAGAAATCCAGCATCTTTTCAAAAACCTTTGCTGCGCTATGCTCTCGGTAAGCCTCCTTCCAGGTTGTGATGAACATTATTATAGAGTCGTACCCAAGTAAAAGATGGGTTTCTTCAAAATCGTTCTGATCCATAACGTTGTCGTCACTACTATTTGACAGATATTTTTGCCCAATTTTCTTCCCACTGTGCAGCTGTGCGAGTGAAGAGGTACTATCGCTCAGATTACTAGATTTTCTCTTCTTTCTCTTACGTTCCTTTCCATGCGAACTCTTCGACCTCAAAACAGGACTGGCACTACCAGCTTCACATTTCAAACCAAGCCATTTCATCTCTTCAGATACCGATGGATAAGGACAGTTCACAAGATAACTACACAGAAAGAAAAATCAGATCGACATATGCGAGAAGAAGAAAAGTTGAACTTCAGAAGATGCCCAACCGCGACACATGCTTAGCATGAACGACATTCATCTCCATCATTGAATTAGTCATGCTCAATCACTCAACCTTCCATATAAAATCAGTTCACCGACCCTTTCATGCCTCATATTCAAAGATCGAACAGTAATTGAAGAAGGAGGATGAGTTAGGGTTTTGTACCATGCGAATCGAAGAAGAGAAGAGATGGAGATGTGAAATCGAGGAAGAGATGGAGTTGGGATGATGAATCCATGAGCAATCCATGATGTTGATGATTCACAGCGAGGAAGAACACGGCTGTAGATGTGCTCGCATCCGGGCGTGCTCAACAGAATGAATTTTTAGGAAATTGAAAACGAAACAAGGGGCAGCTGTTTTAATTTAAGATTTGGAATAAGCACTGGCATGCTCTCAAGCACAGCCTGATAAGTTGTACGTGTCCGACACTGTCCTTTTTAGATATGTTTGGTGAATTAAAGCACGGGCGTGCTTGTGGGCACACCCCAACTGTTTTGCCCGTGTTTCTTCCAGATTTAACCAAAAACTTACCTGAGTTAACCTTGAACTTGATCCATCCCCTATGAAACTTTTATACACCAATTCCTGCATAAAATTAAGTCAATTCACACGGTGTTTGCTCAAAAGAAAGGAAACCTAAAGACACAAACTAAAAATATAAAAATCAATGCGAAACAAAAACTAAGATGATGAAAAATAAAAACACGTGGATTGCCTCCCACGAAGCGCTTGTTTATGGTTGTAAGCTCAACCCCTGTTAAACTTGATCATTTAATTCTTTTGTGCCTCTTCCTATAGTTGATGATCTGCGGATCATCCCATTTAAAAGTTAGTGACCCATAAAATAATTGGAAGACATGAAAATGATGAGTCAATAATGTCCTACCGGCATACCATGGAATAAACTGCTTGAAAAGCACAATGCCGGGATAAATGTGTGGGGGTGGAAGCGTAAGAAAAATTAAGACATACTCACCATCAATCGCTTGACCACTCCACAATTGTATCACATGAGGCACTTGATCATAAAATTTTACAAAAGACGAATAAATCACCTCAACACACATCTCATGTAAATCACCATCACAGTAAATGCTACTATTAAGACCTTGGTGAAAACAGAAAATGTTTCGTTGCTCGAGAGTAAAATCTGTTACATCCCGCACTTTTATATCCATTTTAATGTTGATTTATGCTTATTTATATCATTTATATCATTTTGGAGATT
>JAOWBR010083145.1:0-14812 GCA_028571145.1 Dionaea muscipula
CAACATCATTAAATTCATCATTTAAATTTAAACATTAAATCCAAACATTATTAAATCCGCACTTAAATCAAATATGGCATATGACGTTATTTCATCAAATCAATCTATATCTCAACCCATATCTAAATCTCATGCCATGGTCAAACAACCTCAAATCTCATGCATAAAATCCCCATCATGAATAAATAACGCGAATGCAATATTTAAAATCCGACCAACTAATAAACATGCTCATATATATATATACGTACAAATATATAAATCACATCGAAAAATATAATCATGCCTCATAATTTGTACAGGGAATTAAAACATGTCCCATCTCAACCCAGTAGAATAAATTTCTCGTTAAAATAATTTAAAACATACAATATACGTCACATCCGATCAAACCATGTCACTTCTCAAACAGTATCATCCGCATAATAAATCCATTAAATCATAAAGGAAATTTAAAGAATGGATACAGTGATAGAATTAAAACATCGGTCCAACCTTATGCCTCATAAATACCGATATATAAATATATACGAGGAAATCATGTAAATAATAAAATATGCACCATATACGTATGCAACAAATCATCACATAAGACCGAAATCCGTATATACAAATTCTGTATATTGTTTTTGGAGTTGATAAATGGGTTAGATTAATCTTTGGCAACGGCCTTAGAAAGGTAGGAAATAAAATTATATCATTCTAGAATATTAAATCCTTACCCTATGTTTATGATGGCTCAAAGCATTTATATTACATCAAGAGATAAGGTTATGATAACTTTGATTAATATTGCAACATATTTGGTTTGGGACCATAAAAGCTATGTTGTCATTGGTCGGTTTTCACGCCAAGGACTTAATAATGCATATCATTAATGTGGATAAAAAGTTTTTTGAAACCAAATAACCATATTTTTGTGGTAGGAATTGATTTGGATTAAATATCCATGTGATAGGTTTGTCACACCATGTTTTGCTATAAGGGAACTAAGCTATGAAGTTAAGGATAACACTAAGGAAGAATATAGATTGATTCTCAATTCATTCTACATGTTTTTCAGAATTACTTCCTTTGTATTTATAGGCAGTCGGCCGAATGTAAAAGAAAGGGATATACAATATACAAAGGAATGACACCTATCATATACGGACAAAAGTTGGCAACGAATAAGGACAAAGCTGGTACAATCACCTCTAATATTCTTCTGACATTAAGCAAGCCGGCGTAACAAACTTTATCCCCTCTACGGAATAAAGCCAACCCTTGCCCGGGGGCGACCAATCTGGGCATTCCTCAGGACGACTGTGCTAGATAGAATGCAAGGCGGGGGAGGGGGAGGGGATTGTCTAATAACTGCTCATAAGTCATGAGTGGCGGTTCTAGAAATTGTAATTAAGGTATTTAATATTAATTATAAAATTTTTGATAAAGGATAAAATTTTATCAAAATTTTAACGAAAAGAATACCAACAAATTGATTTTAAAATTTTATCTTAAAAAATCAGTCTTAAAAGGGGGGAAAAAAAACGAAAAAGGTACAGTTGACTTTAAAACTTTACCTGATATCGATTGACAGATAATATAGGTTTTAAAATAATAAATACTAAATGGTTTTTTTTTTTTGATAAGCTCATTGTTGACGGGCCGATTTTCCACGCCTTTGGGGAATTGAGGAGTCGCCTTTATGGCGGAACGGTTCGTGTGCCGAGGACATTAATGGTCAATAATTGGTATTTATGGTGCCGACCTTTAGACTGCTCACAGGGATCGAGACGCCCTGTGATGGTGCGTTGGGATAGCTTGGGACGTTTGGTGTTCTGAGGAGCCGTAGTTGTGGGCGTCTCTCTAGCGCGCTGTCTATACCGTGGCCTTTTAAGCGCTATAAGGGTGAGTGTGTTGTAGTACTATCAAGGTTGATAATGGTGCGTGCTGAGTACTACGGCGCAAAGCGTGATGTTGCCTGGCATGGCGCGCTGTCAGGGCGTATTGGTGACAAGGCTTGGGGTGATCTTGTGGCTCACAAGGGCTCATCCAGAACGTGAGAGCGGTACGGGCTTTGAAGCGCGTTGTTCGGGTCGGGGAGCCTTGCTTTGGTGGTTTCTCCACGATCTCAATAGTTGCAGCATTTCCTCGGTAGTTTTAGTGGAAGTTAGAGAAGCGGATAAGTTCAAGGATGCAGTTGGAGCACGTTCAGGATCGTGGTGTGCCACGTCAGCCACGTTTGTGATTTTTGTAACTTCCTTGTAACCTCCTTGTAACCGCCCCTAGGCTACGCTATAAATATCTCTGTATCGACGAGTGTAAGAGGTTCGACTACCAAATCAATCAAACCCTGCTTTTTCATTTGAGTTCTTCTGTTCATTGCTTTTCAATTTCTCTGCTTTCCCCTTCGTTATCTTCCAGCATTACGATTTCAGCATTGTATTTCATTTTCTCTACCGTTCTTTTTCCGTTCACTTCCGGCAACAACATCATCTCTTCGGGGTGAGCCTTGTCCCCCGGGAGACACCCATTCTTTTACTATCCACCTCGATCTCCGATCCCGGCGAAATTCCGGCGAAACAATTTGGCACGCCCGGTGGGACATCATTGCCAGAAGTGAAGATGGTGGTCACAAGGATTGGTGAGCACGTTAATGGTGGCGGCGATGAGGAAGTTGCGGACGCTGCTGCCGCGGTCAACCTGGAGACGATGTGCCAACTGCTTAGCGATTCAAACTCCCAAATGCTTGAACAGGTACATGTGCATAACAACTCTCTAGTTGCACAAGTTACTACAGCCTTAGGTGATAATTCTCGCATCTTAGGTGATAATTCTCGCATTTTGGTTGAATTAAATAAGCATGCTAGAACGCAAATCCAAAATCAAACTGAAAACACTAATAGGATCGTCGAGGCCATATTGTTGGCCGATAGGCCTGCCACGTTGAACGAGCGTGCCATTGACCCCGTAGCACGAACAACGGGTATGATGGTCATGCACGTGGACGACCATTCGTCCCTTTGTCAGTGCGCCTTGCTACCCCTGCAGCGGCCCCAATAGCGCGTCAACTATTTGACGCGGGGCCAAGCACCTTAATCGAACCTCCTGGGTTCTCTAATGTGAACTCACGACGGCGTTAAACCTTCAATCATGATAACCCTAATTACATGCCTTTAGGATGATACCCACGGGCCATCAGCGTTGCTACCGCTAGCAATACGGTTCCTACGCTCCCACAGAGCGTTCCACCGCTGAACACTCCGATCGCTACGAACTTGCCTAACGTTTCAACTGCTTTCAATGTTCCACACGTTCTGAACGCTCTTAACGTTCCGAACATTGTGAATCTAAATACGCTGAACGCTCTGAACATTCCCAATGCTCAGAACGTCGCTTACAACCCCAATAATTTAAGTGTACTTAATGCTCACAATGTTCCAAATGTTATGAACAATGTGAATATGCCAAACCTACCCAACGTTCCGAACGTTCCCAACGTACCCAATGTTCCAAACGTTCCCAACGTTCCGAACATTCCTAACGTTCCGAACGTGCCCAACGTTCCGAACGTTCCTTACGTTCCGAACGTTCCCAACCTGAACGTACAAAATGATGGCTTATATTATAAAGCTCAGTATTATGGTCAGGGGATACCTGTTGGGGTTCCATACGCCCTAAACAATCCGCTCTGACGCGAACCAATAGTTGACCAGCACACTTTGAGGAATCAAATCCTTGACGTGATGCAGGAGCAATTGGGCCACGGGCTTCGCCCTATTGCGAAGCCTATATATAGGCAGCCTTACCCTAGCTTGGATAGACCAAACTTTTCCTTATCCTAGGGGTTTTAAGGCGCCAAACTTTACTCTTTTCACTGGCACGGGTGAAATGTCCACCCTTGAACATATAGAACATTTCACTATGCAAGTGAGGGAATTACATGATTATCAAAAGTTACGTCTTTTCGCCAACTCACTTACGGGCCCAGCTTTCACATGGTTCGCAAATTTGCCCGCGAACTCTGTGGAAACATGGACGTAGATGGAACAATTATTCCACACCCAATTTTATCGGGACGAGTCAGAAGTTACTATGGCCGACCTTGCGAGCCTACGTCAGTTACCTGACGAGACGGCCGAAACATTCTTGCAGCGCTTTAACACTATTAGGACGAAATGTACCGTCCCACTTCCAGAAAAGGAGTTCGTGCGCGTTGCGTAGAACTGCTTGAACTGGGAATTGAAATGTAAGTTTCAGGACCGTGACTTCCCAGATTTATACCAACTAACGGCCAGCGTGGTTTGTTACGAGCGTCTCTTGAGAGACGAGGCCCAAATGAAAAATTCTAGTAGAGGTACGTACTATAAGGACGTAAATTACGAAGTCAATGAAGTGAAAATTGATGAGGCCAACGTAAACTTAGTCGAATTGGCCATAGTACATCCTTATTCGTGCTCAGCACTAAGTAAGCCCAAAGAGAACGTCGTCGAGACAAAAGTGTTCTCGTTCGACGTGTCCAAATTGGATGAGATCTTTGATCAACTCCTCAAGGATAAACAAATCAGGCTAACTGACCGTCACAAAATCCCTTCGCCCGAAAGGTTGCATGGGAAACGTTACTGTAAGTGGCATAATGCATGGTTTCATAACACTGCTAATTGCATGGTGTTTCGTGATGTTTTGCAGGGGGCCATTGATTCCGAACGATTGACGTTCGGGCAGGGGAAGAAAATGAAAGTGGGTGTAGATTCATTCCCCAAAGTTCCCAAGGTAGTGAAGATCAACATGGTCCAAACTAGGGCGGAAGCGCCCCATGATCAGGACGGTCAACATCCTTTGGTTTTAAACCGGGTTGGAGCAGTTACTCGAGTTAGAGCGTTAAGCATTCCTCTTCCAGCTGAGGGTCTCTATATTTGTTGCTGAAGGGACATTAGTATGGTACGACAAATGAACCTCATGCCAACGCTGGTCTCGGAGCGTCCCATCGCACCCACTCCGCAGCAAGTTTAGCAGGAGCAGCTACCACCTCCTCTCAAGGCCAGAGATTGGCCACTAGGACACTTTTTCCACGTCCTACTCAGGCTAACGTCTGGCATTCCTATGATGCCAGGAAAAGGAGGGTGGTGCCGTTCAATCAAATGATACATACCCAGCAGCGTAGGTCTCAGAGGAGATATGGGCGGCGCATGCACGCCGCCCAGAGGCATAATAACCTTCAACCGGCCGATCTCGGCCAGAATGCTGAGGTTACTGAAGTGAACCAAGTGGAGGCTGCAGGAGCCATTGTGGTGGCCCCATTAGATGTGCTTCCGGTTTCTACTATACCGGTGCTGGAGGCGGAAAAGGACGGGCCTTCACCTCGGTCCAAAGCTGAGAGGCGGCCCGAGAAGGAGCAGGATGAAGATGAACGTCCGACGATCACCTTCGGCACGTTACCTCCTATGGCGGCAAATAACTATGTGTTGCCAAGTAGGTTCCAACTGACGTAAGAATCATCAGATTCAGATGTCCACAGGACAACGGTGAATCGTCCTACGTGGTGGACGAAGATGAAGTTACACAGATGATGGGTGAGATTGAAGCTATCCATGTAACAAACGAAGCCAAGGTCCAGGACGAAGCAAAGGCGTCCTAGGTGCACGATGAGGACTCAGCACTTTGTTCTCTCGTGCTAAGGGCGTGTAGTGACGAAGAAGACTTAACCGATGTTGAGGACGAAATTATTTGCCTGTCAGAGGCACGAAAGCGTGGCGTCTCTTACCAGCGGTTTCTCCATCAGTTGTATGAAGATGGATGCCCTAATGTTGGACCATTAGGCGAACCAGGGTTCAATTATGACTTCCTGATTGTGTATAGCAAGCCGAAGGTGACTCAGCGTGTGCCTCGCTCTCAGGTGAAGACTCCAGAGCCTATGTTGGACCTTCCACCTATTGGATGTGGCTCTGAGTTTGATGATGAAGATACTCCTACTCTCACCCTATATGAAATGGGTTACGGGCCAATTGGTGTGAAGCAGGGGAGCGATGGGGTTGTCCTTTTATCCTAGGACTCCGATCTGTTGTCCGAAAGACTTAGTAGAGCATTACTTGCACACAGGCCAACTATAGTGGCCTTGGACATGACAATTGTGGGCTGAGTTAGCGGCTTAGTTGTTGATGGCCAGTGAATCGGTCGCAACTACTGATCAGGCCGCGGTGACGGCCTTCTAAGCCAAATTTGTGGCTTATCGGTCTGAGCTTCGGAGAATGAAAGAAGATGCTCAGGCCGTCGAGACACTAAAGGCCAAATTAATGGCCTATGACATGGAACAACGATTGAGGTTCAGCGCATACAGTGCTGATCTGCTTGAAGAAAAAATTGACAGGGACTTGGGGGGTACGTTGCCTCGAGTTTGAGACGCTGACCATTATGGGTTCGCGCTGGCGCGTGATCCTTTGCTAGAAGTGGACCTGGCCCCACGGGAGGAACGTCATTATCCTACCTTTGTCAACCAGCTTTTGGACCCTGAGGTACGTTCTTCCCTAGTTTCTTTACTTAGTGAGTATAAGGATTGTTTTGCTTGTGAATATGAGGAAATGCCCGGGTTGGGGCAAGACTTAGTGGAACACCATTTGCCTACCAAGCCGAGGTTTCGCCCTGTCAAGCAAGCCCCACGGAGCTTCGCGCCGGAGGTGGTTCCCCCCATAAAATTAGCGATAGAACGTCTCCTTAAGGCTAAGTTTATTAGGATAACCAGATATGTTGAATGGTTGTCAAACATCGTCCCAGTCATGAAAAAGAATGGAAAACTTATGGTATGCATTGACTTTCGTAATTTAAACTTGGCAATGCCCAAGGATGAGTACCCCATGTCCACTGTGGATTCTTTAGTAGATTCCACGGCGGGCTACGCCCTATACTCCTTCATGGATGGGTATTCGGAGTATAACCAAATTTACATTGCTGAAGATGACATGCCTAAGACAGCCTTCCGCTGCCTTGGGGCGTTAGGCTGCTATGAAAGGGTCGTCATGCATTTCGGCCTTAAGAACGTTGGTGCTACGTATCAGCGCGCAATGAACCTCATTTTCAATGACATGATAGGGGATTTTGTAGAAGTTTATGTGGATGACATAGTTGCTAAGGCTGTTTCGGTGGACGATCACTTCGTCCATCTACGACGCTTATTTGAGTGTATGAGAGTCTATGGGTTAAAACTTAACCCATTAAAGTGTGCATTTGGTGTGAACGCTGGAAAATTCCTGGGGTTCTTAGTGCACCAAAGAGGAATTGAGATCGAGCCTAATAAGGCTCAAAGCGTCATACGTGCCGAACCCCCAAGGACGAAGAAGGAATTACAACGGTTCTTAGGACAAGTTAATTTTCTAAGACGTTTTATTTCTAACAGTGCAGGACGAACAAGAGCGTTCTCTTCTTTGTTGAAGCTCAAAGATCAAGACGAGTTTATCTGGACCCAAGAGCATCAAGACGCCTTTGACGCGATAAAGGCGTATTTGACTACACCACCAGTGATGGCCCCTCCTGTTAGAGGACGGTCATTCAAGCTCTACATTGCTGCTGAAGAACGTACTATGGGGGCGATGCTCGCTCGGGAGAACGATGAAGGCCGTGATAGAGCTGTTTATTATCTAAGTAGGAGGCTTATGCCGACAGAATATAATTATCTGCCTTTAGAAAAGTTGTGCCTCGCTTTGTTTTTCGCTTGTACTAAACTTAGAGCCTGTGTAAGGCCCGAAACGGTCTATCTTGTTTCAAAAGTTAATATAATAAAGTTTCTTTACTCACGTCCTATTACCCATCATAGAGTAGGTTTTTGGGCGTTAGCCTTGTACGAATTTGATTTACATTTTTTACCACAAACTGCTGTGAAGGGTCAGGCCTTGGCTGACTTTTTGGCCGATCACCCTTGTGTGGACGTAGGTCCTGAGGTAGAAATGGAAATATACATGATAAGTGTAAAACCATGGGTGGTGTACTTTGACGGGTCCAGGACGTCGCAGTGTGCCGGGGTAGGGATCGTGCTACTCCCACCCTTGGGGGGTGCGTTCCATTTCTACTTCACACTTGAGGGGTGGTTTACGAATAACCAGGCCGAGTATGAAGCCTTAATCCTGGGGTTAGAGCTTCTTCGTGACATGCAGGTGCATTCTGTGCGCATCAAGGGAGATTCTCAGTTGGTGCTTTGTCAGACCACTGGTGAATTTCAGTGTTAGAATGAGGCATTGATGGCTTTACAAGATATCGTACAGATGCTCTTATCGAACTTCGATGAGGTGAGCATTGAGTACGTTCCACGTCTAGTGAATATGATAGCCAACGATCTCGCTCAAGTAGCTTCAAGTTTCAAGGACTTTTTAGCGCTCCGTGATTTAGTGGTGACTAGGCATGGGGTCTTGCGCCCTGCCTCAGAACGCCTCGTTTCAAGTCAGGTGTTGGCTTGCGACGTGACTACTAGCCCTGACTAGAGCGTGGAAACCATCACAACGCTCTCCAATTTAGAGCAGGAGCGAGATCCCAAGAGAAGGCCAATTATACAAGAAACGTCCCGATGGCGTCCTCCTACACTGCGTATGCGATAAGGAGGTCAAAACTGTCATGGCCGAAGTCCATGAGGGGATCTGTGGGGCGCACCAGGCCGGGGTATCCATGAGGTGGTTGATTTTACGGAGTAGATATTATTGGCCTACTATGGGTGAAGATTGCGTACGCTATGCTAAAGGTTGCGAAGCTTGTCAACGTCATGGGCCGATTCAACGCGCCCCGGCGCAAGAATTGAGCACGATTATAAAACTGTGGCCATTTCGTGGTTGGG
Source organism: Dionaea muscipula (assembly GCA_028571145.1). NCBI lineage: Eukaryota > Viridiplantae > Streptophyta > Magnoliopsida > Caryophyllales > Droseraceae > Dionaea > Dionaea muscipula. The sequence continues at coordinate 8,798 of JAOWBR010083145.1, forward strand.
CCATCGATATCATTGGTAAGATTTACCCTCCTTCTTCTAAAAGCCATGCCTTCATTTTAGTGGCTACTGACTTCTTCACGAAGTGGATAGAGGTCGTAGCCTTGAAAGATACTACTCAGGAACAGGTGGTGGAATTCATAACTGCCAATATAATTTATAAGTTTGCGATTCCCCAAACCATTATGATGGATCATGGAACGTCCCTCAACGAGGAGAAGGTGAAGGCCTTGTTAGCAAAGTTCAGGGTTAAGCTGGTACATTCCTCTCCCTACTACGCCCAAGCTAATGGGCAGACCGAATCGTCCAACAAAATCCTCAAAGGTGTTATTCGCAAGATGATGGATGATAATTCTAGGGCGTGGCATGACTTGCTGCAGGAGGCCCTTTGGGCGATTCGTACTAGCCCTAGGACGACAACGGGGGTCACCCCTTACCAATTAGTGTATGGTTTGGAGGTTGCACTGCCTGTGGAGGTAAATGTTGAGTTTGTAAGGATGAATTTCCAAGATGAAGTGAGCCCCCAAGTTTACGCGGAGTCCATGACGCAGGGCGTCCTCGCGTTGGATGAGTTACGAATTGCTATGCTCAATCATCTTGAGGTCCAAAAGGCGCTAATGGCACGTTGGTACAATAAGAAGGTGGTTTCTAAGTCTTTTGCACAAGGAGACCTTGTATGGAAGGTAAAGATACCTCTGGACATTCAGGATCCTACTTATGGAAAATGGTCCCCCAATTGGGAGGGTCCTTATGTCGTGGAGTCTGTGCTTGCTCATGGAGCATATCACTTGCGGGACTTTGATGGCGCTTCATTTACGTGCCATTAATGGCAAGTATTTGAAGAAGTTTGTTCCCTCGGTTTGGGATACCAACGCAAGTTAAGTGTATATCGAGGAGGACGAGAGCATCCTAATGTTGAACGTAAGGCGTTTGACAGTTGACTAAAGACAATAAGTAAGGCAGTAAAGTAAAAATATAGCAGGTGAGTGAATTACACTTCAGAGTATTAATATTACCGACAATAAGTGTTTATAAACTCAACGGCCTGTGCCAGCAAGCGTTTCTGCTCGTCCTCTACCTCTTTGTCAGCCCTTGCTAGCTCCTTTTCTTTGGTAATGGGATCGGTTTGGAGAGTCTCCTCTAGCGCGGATACCGTTCGCTCTATTGATTCGGCGCGACGCTCTAGCTCTCTTTCTTTGGCCGCAACATTGGCTCTGCGATCTGCTAATTGTTGCTCGAGCTCTCTGATTTGCCTTTCTAAATCAAAGATGAAGGAGTGATCAGTAATGACCTCATTCACCATCTCCTCCATATCTTTCTGGTCTTTCTCGGCTAGGTCATACAACCGTTTTTGCTCGGAGAAGACACCCATGTTGGCTCGTCTTTGAGCGTTCAAGAGCCGGACCTGAGATAACATGAAACATGCCCTTTATGTTATTTGTTAGGCTACGTTTCATGCTACGAAGGGAATGTTTGGTGCGCGGAAGAGACCATTGATTTGGCCAATCAGAGTAGCCAGCATGGCCTTCCCGTTAGCAGAGAGGATCTCGGCCCGAGTGAGCGATAGAAAACGCTGCATTTGGGTGCCCACCTCCTTGAGATTCTATGGGGGGGTTGAGTGCGTAGCTTCTGGTTGCGAGGAGCTGGTTGAAGGAGGATGTAAGGCGGCTAGTGCAGGAACTCGTTTCAACACTTTTTGTATGCGCTCCATGAGGGGGGACGACGTCTGCACGGAGATAGGAATCAGTGGGCGCATAAAAATAGTGGTGCTCTTATTTGCAAGAGGCAAGCGTGCTTACCTTGTCTGTTGGTGCTACAGTGGGAGGAATTGATTGGGTTTCTCCTGGTTGTCTGGTGCTAGTAAGGTCAGGATGTGGTGGAGAGATGAGTTGTTCTTCTTCGATGTCTCTTTCCAGGACGATGGTTTGAGAGGAGGAGGTCTCTGGAACGATTAGTGTGATGTTGACCTCCGCGCGCGATGCTTGCGGGGTCGTCCCGACTACCGTCTCGAAGGTTTTGTTACCTTCACTCCTACTCTCCATGCATTTCTCTGTGATTGGAGCAATCACCGCCGTCGAGAAAAGCGGTTCCCCTGCGTGTTACTCATGTCGAGGCTCTATGCTTTGCACATCCTCTTCTTTTGGCATGATGATCGGGCTTAATGGCCTGGTACTTTTAGGGTCAAGCGGCGCGGAGTTGTGCGAGGAGGAATTTGAAGGGGTGCCTGGAGGACGTGGTGTCGTCACTGTTAGCGCCTTACTTTCGGCGCCTCGTGGACGCGCCGACCTTATGGGTGCAACCATTAAAGCCTGCGTTGAAGTGAAAGTATTTAAGTTAGGCGTGCTTCAAATAGGGCGATAAGCGTCCTAGTTGCCCGTTTGGTATTCAAACATTAGAGTTACCTCTTCTTCTACTTGGGTCTCTTCTACAGCTGGGTCTGAGTCGGATGGTGACGGGGTCTCTGAAATTTTGGGTTTCTTTGTGGTCTTCCTTGTCTGTCAAAAGAGTCATGTTAGCACGTTTGGTAGATTATTCATGTGATGGGACAGATGAGGGAAAGTTGAGCGCTTTTACTTTCGGTACGCTTTCTCTTCTTTTTGTTCTCTTCTCTTTGTCCTGTGTCGCCTCTGAGCCCGCGTCCGAGTCAGATGGTGTTGAGGTGTCTGAAATCTTGGGTTTTGGGGTTGGTTTCTTCTTCTTCTGTCACGACGCCGTATCAGCGTGTTCGTACTAGAACACGCTAACGTAGCAAGAATGATGAAGGAATGAAATGTCGTACCTTCGCTACAACTTTCTTTTCTCTGATCTCCTTTCCTTCTCTTCTTCTTGAGTTGCGTTTGAATTTGAGCCCGAGGGAGTCGATATTGGGCTTTGTGGTCTCGTCTTTGTCATTCTGGTCTTCTGATTGGCTGGTCATGGTTAGCACGATGTTGCAGTTTGTCAATGAACTGAGAGAGATAAGGGCGTAAGGGGTATTTTACCTTTTGTTTGGGCGCGGCCTCTTTTGCTGTTTTTTCTCTTTCAGTGGCCCTGCTGCGTTTTTTTCCCTTTTTCCTTCCCTACCAAGCATGCAACCATGGCATCTGTGGTATTCCGGGCGAAGAGCCGCTTTACTTCCTTTTGCCAATAGTCAATGAAGAATAAATCAGTGCCAGGGTTTGCTATCAGTTCTGTTTGAGGCACAACGCAGCGGTTTAAGAGAGTCCTTCTTTGCCTTAGGAGCGTGTTGGTTTCCTCCCTGGACATCACTCGCCTCCCTTCATAGCTTTGGGCGAAGTAGAGGGGGACGGGCCGGGTCTGGAAAAATCCTAGTTGGCGCGTGGCAAAGTTAGGCTGATGGGCCTCCGTGCTGGCCTTGCCATTCGCTCCGAGAATCATGTCGTATGGCATTTCATAGCTGGCTAGGTAACGTTTCCATTACTGGGTTCCGCCCTTGGGTTGAACAGTACTTGCAAATTCTCTGATGCAGGGAAGGGAAAGAGCGATGAACTAATAGGGGAGGATAGAGTTGACCAGACCTTTAGCTTGCCGCACTGCACTAGCGTGAGCTCCCGCAGTCTTAACCCTAAGCACCCAATACCAGATCGTGCTTCCAGGTCACCCAAAGACGAGAAGTATGCTCTGAGCCAAAGCTGAACGATCCAAGGCGGTCTGTTGGTTGTGAGGGAGCTTCCTTGGCGGGCCTGCTCATATAGTAGCGTCATACCCCTATATATGGCCGAGAGTAAAAAGGAGGTCAGGTCAAACTTTCGGCCGCGCTCAATGTCGAACGATAGGCGGAGGTAGCTGGACGCAGGTTTCCCACTGTCCGAGGTGATCAGTTGCTTACAGAGGAAATAATGGATGAACGCTACGCGCTCTTCCTCTTCATCAAAAGGTACGGTGGGGTACGCCCCGGCCAGGGTACTATAGAAGGTAAGGTTTGAGTTGGTCGCTAATTGTGCGGGCCCGCTCCACTTGGTGTCGGCCGAGATGGTGTCGTCCAAGGGAAGGAGGCCGGTGAGAGTGCCCAGGTCCCTTAGGGTTATGGTCATCGGTCCGGGTGGGAAAATGAATGCATTGGCCGTCGTGGACCAGAGGGGTAGTGCCGTAAGAAATAGGTTCGCATCGAATACGGGTGTGGCTAAGCAGTAGTGGAGGAGCGTTGAGATACCTGCCTTCATTGTTGCATCCTTAAATTGCACGCCGTCTTTGATGCGGAGGTACCAGGAGGTCAGTGTTGCGTTTGTATGTGGCTAGTTTCTGACGGATTTGGCCTGAATTGCGGACCTAACCCTAGATAGGGGGTCGAGTAATGATGACAGAAGGGTGAAGGTGTATAGAGAGCCGAGAACTCTCTCCGGAAGGATGACATCATCGCTGTCCTTAGCGACAATGGAGGGAGACGTCAGTGTCTCCAGGTATGGAGGGAGACGTCAGTGTCTCCAGGTAATCTTCAAACGTCGCCATTAATAAGGTTTTTTCTGATCTCTTAGACGGAGACAAAGGTTAGGGTCGAAACTTCTGGTGATTTTAGGGCTTTGGAAAGGATGCTCGCAGAAGGAGGAAGAGGAGGAAAAGTTTACAATCAAGGGTGGTTTCGATACTTATATGCATTCTGGAGGGGAGATGATGTAACCATCTCGTTTTCCCATGCGAAATCGTGTGGCTCGGATATTCTCCTGTCTTGTCAACTTCCGATTGACGGTGACACTGATGTGACTAGTGGCGGCTTGCGTCCCTTCGAGTGGAAGTGCGGCGCATCAATGATGGTTTTCCATTAATATGCCGCACTTGGGGGGTACTGTTGACAGGACGATTTTCCACATCCTGGGGGAGTGGAGGGGTTGCCTTTATGGCGGGACGGTTCGTGTTTCGAGGGTATTAATGTTCAATAAATGATATTTATGAGGTTGGTCTTTGGGTTGCTCACAGGGATCGAGGCGCCCCGTGTTGGTGCGTTGAGATAGCTTCAAACGGTTGGCGTTCTGAGGGACCATGGTTGTGGACGTCTCTCTAACGCTGGGCTCGTCCGTGGCCTTTTTGAGTGCTCTAAGGTTGAGTGCGTTGTGGTGCTATCAAGGTTGCTGATGGTCCGTGCTGAGTGCCACAGCGCAAAGCGTGCTGTTGCCTAGCACGACGCGCTAGCAGCAGGAGCGAGTGGTGTTTGCAGCGTGAACTTGAGGCAGTCTGATGGCCCGAAGGGATGCATTCAGGACGTGAGAGTGGTGCGATGAGGTGTGCTACTTGGATTGAGGGACCTTGTCCTGATAGTTTCTCCATGTTGCCAACGGTTGTAGCACTACCTCGGCAGTTTTCAGCAGCGGTTGAGGAGCGGATAAGCTCGAGAGCAGTGATTGGAGCACGATCAGGATCATGGTGTGCCACGTCAGCCACGTCCTTAATCCTTGTAACCTCTTTGTAACTTCCTTGTAACTGCCCCTAGATCATGCTATAAATAGCCATGTATCAACGAATGTAAGAGGGTCAACTATCAAATCAATCAAACCCTGCTTTTTCATTTGAGTTTTTCAATTATGTTTAAGCTTTCCTGTTCTTCATTTGCTTTACATCCCAACACTTTGATTCCAGCGTTGCACTTCAATTGTTTCTACTGTTTCGTTTCCTTTACCTTCCACTTCCGACGATAACATCATCTCTTTGGGGTGAGGCTTGTCCTCCGGGAGACCCCATTCACACTGTCCACCTCGATCTCTGATCCCGACGGAATTCCGACGAAACAAAAGTACTCATCGTGTCGAAAATACCGATTTTTTTTTTTAATTTTATTTTCTTTCTTCCCTCTCCCTCTCCCTCCCAACTCTGTCCACTTGATGTCTTGGCAAGACAACTTTGTCTACGTATCATAAAGCTTGTTTTAAAATTCAAATATCATTCTTAATTATATTATAGACTAGATATTATCCGTGTTTTGACACTATATTATAGACTAGATATTATCCGTGTTTTTGACACGATAAACACTTCAAATATCACTTCTCTCTTCTTTTTCTCTCCTCCTTCTCCCCCTTTCCCACT
>JAOWBR010083256.1:0-24346 GCA_028571145.1 Dionaea muscipula
ATTAATATTTTCTTCTTATTATTAATGTCAATAAATATTAATATTGATACTCCTATTATTAATAATTGTATCCTACATCTTTCATATTTTTTATAAATCAATACGAACAAACAAAATGGTATAAACATAATCATATATACAAATACACTTTAACATATATGTACCAATACAATGCACTTTCATCTACAAATATACACATAACCCTGACATCTCCTTACACCTATATACATCACACACTCACACAACTCACATAAGCAATACAACAACTCAAAGAAGATTCAGCGGTAAATCATCCCAGCCAAGGGTCACGGTTGGGGTTCCTTCTCCCTGACCGGTTGTCAAGTTCATTTCTTTCTCAAGTATCCGGTCAAGCTCTGCCATGACATGACTCATTGCCGGCCGGCTTTCGCTTGAAGGGTCTATAGATCTAATGATCAACTGTACAAACTCTTCCATTCCTTCCACTGTGAACCTATTCCCCAATCTTTGATCAGCAATTCGGGAAGTGGAACTCATGTCCAGGTAGTTTTGTACATAAATTATCAAAACAGAAACACCAACAGAAGTCAAACATTAGGTCGCTACACTGAGGTTGACATAACAATGATATCTTTTTGTCGAGAAAACTAGTTAACTTCGAACGTGCCATGGCATCAGTACTGCTCCAAGAAACAGGAGATGCCATCTGATAAAGTGAGCCTCAAACTAACCGTGCTGTAAGCAAGTAGTTTTCTGAATATTGACTATGGAACTGTACATCCCAAAATCAGCCATCATAAGATATTTTGCATTGCAAGGCCAGTCCATCTCACCAAAATCCATAGAAAGTAGGTTTCATAACCCATCCGACGCAGTGACACTACTAGAGAAAACACTCAGTACGCTGCTGCCAGGGAGCACCTTATTGGAAATCATCCACGCTTATAACACAAAAGTGGGTCACGAAATAAAACTTAAATCTAAATCCCTGCTATAGAGTAATCAAATCAAAGCAAAAATGGGACAAGGAAATCAAGATCTCACTCCGAAACAAGCAGACCTATGGTCGACTCAAGAGAGGCACTAAAAAAGTTTTAACAAAACCAAGGAAAAGAGGACACAAGAAAACCATCACTAACCAAGAATAAGGCATGTCAGGAAAATTAAGGACAATGCTAGAGCATCAACATCAAGATGGTGACTCACCCATTCAGCTAGTGTTTTATCCGAGTCCGACGAATATAACTCTCTTGCTTCTTGGCCACTGACCAACTCTAATAGAAATACCCCAAAACTATACGCATCACTTCTCTCTGAAAATCGCCAGAACTCTTTAACCCTGCATGGCAAAGAAGGGGCTTGTGTTATTCACTATCAGCTTCATGCCCCAGCAGGGATAGTATGCAATGTCAGGAAGCAGGTTTCAGATTAGTACTCTGGAGCAAGGAAAACCTCATCAGTTTGCACTTGTGACGATGGACCGGCTGTATCAAATCTCCCAACAAAATTGCGAATGCCTGCATCGGCAACCTTTGCAATAAAATTCTCATCTACTAGTACATTGTTGGTTTTGAAATCCTTGTGTATTAAACGCGGACTAAGGGAGTGGAGATGGGCCAAACCTGCATTTACATAAAACACAATAAGGCTGCTGCCATCAGATGCACTGGTTACCAATTTGCAGGCCCTTGGTGGTGAGCAAAAAGATGGAGTCTGAAGTAAATGCTAATCCTTACAGAATCTTCTAATAGAATTTCTAAGATTAGCATCTGATTGTCTGCTGCTGAAGAGAGAGAAAAACAAATAGCAGGAAAGTAACAAATGCTCACTGATTTTGCAGAGGATCACCTTTAGCTGCACCTAAAGCGATGGAAAGCCGGTGCTTGAATTCCAGTTTCTCCCGTGAACCACGACCAGGTCCTGTAAAGTCACTTCAAGATATGAGTCAAAGAAAGCTTCACACACATACACAGAGAGAGAAAGAGAGAGAAGGAGAGAGGGATACCATATAAATGAATGGAAACACTTCCATTTGGAATATATTCATATACAAGCGATTGTTGTTGGTTTTCCTGACAGTAACCCAGAAGAGTAACAACGTTTCGATGACGTATAGATGAAAGATAGCGTACCTGATTGCAAATTATTGTTAAAATAATCAACAGAGAATAAGGGCAAGTGTAAGTTGCAACAATTTAATGAGTCATAGAATTGGATACATCAGCTCCTACTATGCTACCTCACAGCAATTCTACATAATTTGTGCATAATCTATTGTCATAATGAATGCTTCTTTGCATGAATATTAGTAAAACATAAGACAGGAAGAGACTAAGATAAGAAAAGGGTATTCATCATAGTCTGGAAGGGGTATGTAAAACATAGAAGACACTAAGATAGGAAGAATTTGATAGAGAGAGACATACTTCAGACTAGAAGAAAAAGGAAAAAGAAAGTCAAAAAATACAGTTTACCAAGATTACAGTATGGAAGATTTACGTAGTAGAAAAATTGCAGAAGTTAGCACACCTCTTCAACAAATTCTTGACTAGGTGCACCAGGCCGCCTTTTAATAGCTACAAGCATCCCATTAGAAAGCAAACCCCTGTATACCTCTCCGAACTTTCCTTCACCAATCAAATTTTGATGGCCAAAATTTTTGGTGGCTGATGATAATTCCTCAAAGTCAAAACACCTTACTTCCCGTGAAGACAACCCAATCCCACTAGCTCTTCCAACTGCATATAAAAGCACAAAAAATGAAGCCTCATAAAAATGACCCCCGCATTCTTCTCGAAAACTGTCAGAATACATATTGCATAGCATTTTCAAAATCAGCTTACGTTGAATGGATGGATCAGAAGATCCAGTCTCGGAATTTCTTGAAATGCACCTATGATGAAATAGACAAAACCATAGGAGAATCACAGCTATCACAACCAATGCCACGGCTCCTGCAGCACCTCCGAGTATGGCTGCAAGAGTCCTTGACATCTAGCACACGACAATAATAGTGCAGTAGCAACTGTCATTCATTCATTCATTTATTCAACCTGAAATATGTAAAACATGAACAATTAAGGTAGAAGAGCACAGTCATGGTTTTTTTTAATAAACATACACCACTCTAGTTAAAATTGCAGAAGTCACCAAAGGCATGTCATCATTTAAGTGGAGTAGAAAAGGAAAACCACTATCAGAAACAAACCTTTTTCCCAAACAGCAAGAGGTTTGCTCTTCAACTTTAGAGATGAGACCAAACAAAAGCATTTCATTATAAAAAATCAGAAGGGTGGCATCCCAATTTAAATATTGATCAAAGACCGTTTTCTTTATGTTTGTTGAACTAAGCTAAGCTGCACCATTACTGCTGGAGTGGGACTCAGCCTTTGAACTGCACACCTCATTCCATCCTTTCTGAATTGAGGTCAGTAAAGTTCTAGGCTACGGCAGCAGGCTGCTGGTGCAGAGGATTCAATGATCGTAATTTCTTCCAGTTGTCTTGCTTCGCAAGCTGCCAAATACATCCTGCCTCATAGACCTGGTCCCTAGTTAGTTTGAACGGATAACAACTATGGAAGGGTGGCCAAGCAGAATAGGAAATAAAGCATTTAGGAGCTCTTCGAGATCATCTATATTCAAGCCTAGTTAGTCTCTTATTTGAATTCACAATTTCAACTTTGCAGTTTGAAAGTCAATCATCTATTCTGCTAAGGTGCTCCTTGTTCCCTTTGTTGAGTTGAAGGTCCCATTAATTCAAGTTGAAAGAAATTTGGTTTAGCAAACAACAGGTCTAACTAGGGATGGAAAAAATCTACCAAAATACCGAACCGAACAGCTACATTACCGTTACCAAACCGAAAAATACCGAAATTTCGGTATCAGTATAATACCGTACAGAAATACCTAAATATTTGGTATGGTAGCAGTATAAAATTTTGTCTATACCACTACCGTACCGAAATACCGAAAATATAAATTTACTACAAGTCTATAATGCCAAAAAATACACAAAAGTGAGTTGATATATACAATATATCAAGGGGATAATAATAATATATACAATATAATGCCAAAAAATACATATAGGGCCCTGTTTTGTCTATAATTCCCTTGATATATACAATATATCAAGGGGATAATAATAATATATCCTATCTAGGGATATATTATTATTATATATGTATCAATTCAATTTCTATATTAATATTTCAAATAACATTAGTCATTAGTATTAATATTTTTTATTAATACTAATGTTATAATATAATCTTTATTTTTTAACATAGTAAAAATATTATGACATTTGTAATAGTATTATTATAGTTATAACTCCGAGAAAGGATCAAAATGAAAGAATTGATGACGCAAATTCTAAATATATGAATATGAAAGAACTTTTTTTAATTTTTTTTTTAATTCCTATGATGCAATTGGGGCTTATCGTCAGGAAAAAAAAAAATTCATTTAGATAGTCCAGTCTATCTTCGGTGGTGATTAGATCAACGTATTGTTGCTTCAAGAGAAGTTCCTATATAAGTTAGGAATCGTTGGGTACCTATCATGATATTTATGGGCACTATCTAATAGTGAGGAGAGTAAAAAAAAGAAATTCTTTTTATGTACATTCGAACTATGGTTGGTCAAATTTATTTTTATCGAGAAATGGAAGAATATAACTGTAATAATATTATTACAAATGTTATAATATTTTTACTAAATTAAGAAAACAAATATTATATTATTAGTATTAATTAAAAATATGAATACTATTATATGAATGTTATTTAAAATATTAATATAGTAATAATTAAATTAATAATAGAGAATAATAATACATGTAGAATAATAATATAAAGATTAATTTTTTTACTTCACTATTTTCGGTATTATACCAATACCATATCATACCATACCGAAGTTGGTAATACCGAACTTCGGTATATGGTAGTGATATAAAAAAATAGAATACTGAAAATTTCGGTATAGTAGTGGTATTCATGGTTTGGTACGGTATACCGTACCACACCATCCCTAGGTTTAATCATAGTTACCAGATTCTTTGGAATGTCTACGTACCACGTATCGATTCGTGCGTTTCAAAACGCGATACTTCAGCGTACTGATTCGCAGCGGGATGCGAATCGGACTTCGTTGGCTGCGAATAGAACATTATCCAGAGAATTGAGAAGAATTGAGAAGGCTGGCACTTCGTTTCCAGTGCCAGACTTCAATGAAATTCAATAAAGTTTTATATGTGTGGAGTCCTATATTTTGGGGATATGAATAATTATTTTTTTTTAATATGAAGACAATTATGAGAGTAGAGATACTAAGAAGAGGAAAAAGAAATCGAATCGAAATACCGTATCGAGTGTTCTAACGTGCCGACTCACACTATCCCCCAAATCTGATTCTTCTCCAATCAACGAACTGCGTACCCGTAAGCGTATCATGTACCAGAACGTGTCGCGAATCTTGCACTCAATTTCTTCATATAAAATGCACAAGGAGAGGAGAGCCGCCATGACATTCTATCTGTAGAACATCTGACAACATACTAAATGCATAGAAAACATGATAACCAGATCGTCACCACTCTTTTACCAATTGTGGCTAGCCATCATCGGTCGCAGTTTATCATCATTTCCACGGAAATAAACATAGGTTCCTAAAACCTATTGCCATGAAACATCAATGACTAGCGGTTATCTCTGGCAGCATTGGCATCGCCAATGATCTCGGCATCATTTCAGCTTCAATGACGTTATTTGTATATCAATGGCATCATTTTCATATTATCATTTAGATTTTCATCATTGTCATCATAATACAAAATGTTGGTATCGAGAATCCATCACACAGCCAGAATGAGATAGGACTAGATCACACTAACTTGAAACTTGACCAACCAGTCAAATCAGCACCAATTTCCTCAAAGCAACACCAGTGTAGCATCCCACTTGCACCGTAAAGACATCCTCTAACTGCAACCATGCCAAAATTCAAAACCATGGCCAGTTATTCCCAAATCTTGACCAATTTTGGCAAACCTAAGCAGTTTGCCTGCATTTTAATTCCCCTGCTGCTTTTTGGCCGAACTCTCGCCCTGATTTCTAGTTTTTCTAATTGTAGTAGTACATGTACAACCCCTGCACCACTCCCAAACGTGATCACATGCAAATCCCCACAAGAAACACAAAGTAGAATCTTATTTGCTATCCAGCAACATTTTCCACAATTAGATTAGATGTCATGTCATCAACCCCATCATGGATGCATGCATGATAATCATCTATTCTTCATCCATTCATAATTGTGAATTTCAAAGTTCCACATGTAATCTCCTCCCTCCTTTTAGTTTCTAATATCCCCAAAATTCATCAATCATGAATTATACTCCCTCCATCCCATTTTGAAGACATGAATATTGAGAAAAGGCTTTATGACAGTTCCCACTACATTAATTTATGTCCAGCTGTCCAAAATTACCCTCATAGTCATCAATGCAAAACACTTTCTTTTTGTTGTGAGAGAAGGGTAGTTTCGATATTTCATACGCGTACTATATATATATCCTTGGAGTAATCAGAATGAAAATAAATCTTCCCATTATTTTCTTATCTTTGTTAACATGGTATTAGAGCCAAACCCTAGCCACCCTCTCCTACACCAGTTAACCACCAGCCCAAAACTCTAGTCGCCCACCTACCCCAGCCCACCATCACCAAACCGCCACAGATTACCACCAACCAACCCAAGCCCCGAGGAGCCCATACGCCAGCACACCTAGTGGTGGGAGATGCTCCGAAGGCCCAAAACGGCCTGAGCACCGTGGCCACTGCACATATCTACCGATTTGCTCAATCTATGATGTATTTCTTCCACTTTTGATTATTGAGGGTGGTAGAGGAGACCGAGTCGCCGCCTCCCACCTGACCACGCCTCCTACCGCCGGCACACGTGCCCTCACGCACCGCCCATGCCCGACGCACATGACGCCCACGTGCCGATGACGATGCCCATGCGCCGCCGCTGACGACCACCTTTTACAATTTTTTCTTCTCCTCTTGCCGGTCCATTCTTCCTCATGTTTGCCTGTTGATTCTTATCCGATGGTAGATTTTTGAGGTGTTGAAGTTTAAGGTCATATTTGAAGTTGTTGAAATTGGTTGGGTGATCTTGGGAGTGATGGTGTATGTGGTGATTCAGAGACAGTGTTCTTTGTTCGATGTTTTGGGTATTACTTAGTGTATCAGTAATCGACTTCCTGGTCTTCATTGAGATTCTGTTTCTCGTTTGGATCTTTTGAGTGGACTCTTTCTTTTTCACACTATGGATACTGAATCCGTGCATAGTCCGTCATTGGCCACTTCTGTTCAGTCCTCTTCTCCTTCTCTCCACAGTTGGATTATTGACTCACGGGCTTCTAATCACATGATTGGTTCCTTTGGTTTGTTGTGTGCTTATTTATCTACTTCTTCATATCCTGATGTACGGGTTGCGAAATGCGAATGGTTCGTATCTCTCGGTCTGGGGCAAAGGGACTGTACCACTTACTTCTTCCTTGACGATTACTGATGCTCTGTACATGCTTGATCTTCCATTTAATCTCTTATTTGTTAGTGCTTTGGCTCAAAGCCATCATTGTCTTGTTGTCTTTAAAAGAGCCTCATGTGAGATTCAGGAGATTTCGACCCGACATACTATTGGTACAGGTCGTCTCACATCAGGAGGGCTCATGTGTTGGAGAGTGCTCCTGGGGTTTCATCCACTGTTCGTGATTTTCATTGTCGACTTGGAAATCCTGCTATCCCTAGTCTTAAGCAGTTGTGTCTTGAGACTCAGTCGTTGTCCCGATTATTTTGTGAGGCATGTCAGTTTGCTAAGCATCACAGGGCCACCTATCTGCCTCGGCATGATACATGAGCTTCTAGTCCTTTTGAGCTGGTTTATTCAGATATTTGGGGGTCATGTTCGGTCCAATCTCGAGCCGGTTTCTGGTACTTTGTGATATTTGTGGATAATTATTCCCACATGACATGGTTGTACTTGTAAAGTGTCGGTCTGAGTTATTCTTCGTCTTTACTGCATTCAATGCTAAGATTCAGACGTAATTTTCCTTACTTGTCCGTATCGGGAATACTTCTCTTCTTCGTTTACTGAGTTTATACGTGAACGTGGGATGATTCACTAGTCTTCCTACTGATGAGTGCACGAAAGTGTACTCATCGTACTCCTATTTTATGCTAAAATGCATATGCTAAGGGTTTAAGTACATGAGCTTAATAGATATTTCATTTATGTTGTGCGGTGCTGCGTTACGCGTTATTGTTGTTATTTTATTGATTTTACAAGATGGACACGATTCGGAGCTTAATTGGACCGAAATTAGTCGTCAACCAAGCCGCCATGAGGAACCAATAAGTGTTGGACGTGTCCGGAAGGTGAAACACGCGGCCCAGCCCAAAATTGAGCTAGTCACGGTCGTGACAGGGGTGTCACGGCCGTGACCAACCCCTGTGCGTTGCTTATTTAAATCCTGCGATCTGCAGGGTTTCATTCTTCTTTCAGACTTCGACAGCGGCCCTGCATAGCAACTTTGGAGAACCAAGAGACGAGATCGACTCCGAGAGCACGTCAGGAGGGCGGCAGACATCATCTCTAAACATCCGACGGGTCGAATATACCGCTGGAACGTACACAACAAGATCAGCAGACTTGGTATAATTATTTTAAGGTTTTAGAGTTCATTTTATACTTATGCGATTTGATTGAATACTCCAAGTTGTGGATGTGATGATGTAATTGTTACTTAGGGTTTTGATTCGATGTATACCTGAACCTCAGTTATCGTTCTTCGATTGATGATTGATTATCTTTCATTGTTTGCTTCGTTTATGCTAATCGTGACAATTTAGCTAGATTAGACGTTTGGTGGTATCATCACGTTTAATTGAAATAATCGAACAGACAGTGATCAAACCCTACCTATAAACCTGACATAAAACGGGATTGAACTCAACAAATAACCCTCTAACCCGCGCGCATCTTGGTCTCAAGATCGCGCAGTGCCCTGGGAGAATCGTTCTAGTCACGACCGTGACCAGAGGCCACGCCCGTGACCAGAGGCCACGCTCGTGACCCTCTACACTGGACACGACCGTGACTCTCTGTCACGGCCGTGACGTGCATCCTGCACGCTGTCAGTCTGCCTCTGATCGAAGTCGTCGCTAATTCGACGACAACTATCCCTTATTTTCTTGCACTTTAATTATTGTTAAACCCAATCGAATCTCATTTTGATATATCCCCCTTCTAGGAACTTAAATTAGTTCAAATCAAGAATTACGACTGTCCCTGCGGATCGACCTCGTACTCACCGCTAACTTCTATTAGCAGTAGGTACGTGCATTATAAATTTCTAATTATAATTATAGCAACGTCCGACGACGCGTGCTATCACCTACCCAGATACCCCTCTTCAGAATATGATTACTGAACGGAAAAATCGTCACTTATTGGAGGTCACCCATGCTCTTATGGTACAGAAGATATTCTGCAGTGACGCAGCGCTGACTGCTGTATATCATATAAATTGGATGTCTTCCTCTGTTATTTGGGGGAGATTCCCTACCAAGTGGTGTTCCCTCATCAGCCTATGTATCTGTTGCCTTTGCGGCTTTTCGGATGTACATGTTATGTACGAGACATTAGGCCCGGTCTTACGAAGATTGATCCTAGATCTCTACGGTGAATCTTTTTGGACTACTCCCGCACATAGAAGGGGTATCGGTGCTATTCTCCTTCTCCTGATTTACGATGTTTATGTATCTCTGTCGATGTTGTGTTTAATGAGGCTACATTGTTTGCTTCTTCTTCTTCCTCACCTGGGTTACCATCAGAGTCTTTGTATGTCGATGACATTCTTGTCTATAATTTGGTTCTGGTTGCATCGGTTCCTCCACCACCTTCATCAGTTTCTCCACTAGTTCCTTCACTAGCTTCTTCCTCTGGTTCACTAGTTCCTCTGCCTCCTCAGGTCTATACTCGCGGCCCTCGTCTTGTGATTTCATGGGGTTCCATTGATGCTCATGAGCCGACCCCTGTCGGCCCTACTCCCTCGTCATTGGATTCCTCACCTATTGCTTCTCTGCCCTCTGATTTGGATGTTCTTATTGTCTTGCATAAAGGCCAACGTAGTTGTGCTACGTACCCCATGTTTGCTCATATTTCCTATGTTGGATTATCATCTTCTTTGCAGGCCTTCATCTTCGCTTTGGACTCCATTTTCATTCCTTGGTTTTTGTCTGAGGCTATTTCTTCATCTGGATGGAAACAAGCTATGGTTGAGAAGATGGAGGCCTTTAAGGCCAATCAGATATGAAATCTAGTTCCTTTACCTACGGGCAAGACAACTATTGGGTGTAAGTGGATTTATGTGGTCAAGGTCTATCCTAATGGATCTGCAGCCCGTCTTAAGGTCCGTCTAGTGGCCAAAGCGTATGCACAGGTCTAAGGTGTTGACTATACTGACACTTTTTCTCCGGTTGCCAAGATGACTTCTGTTCGGGTCCTACTTTCTTTGGCAGCCTCTTTTTCTTATCCCTTGCTGACGTAAAAAATGCCTTTCTCCATGGTGCTTTGCAAGAGGAGGTCTATTCGGGGCAATCCTCCGAAATTGTTGCTCAGGGGGGGAGTCTAGATACGTTTACTGGTTGAAGAAATATTTATATGGCTTAAAGCAGTCTCTCAAAGTCTAGTTTGGGAGATTCAATTATGTAGTCTTGGAGTTTGGCATGAAGAGGTTAGTAAAGGACCACTCAGTTTTCTACAGACATTTCAATGCCAGCTCTATTTTTTTAGTGGTATATATGGATGATATCATTGTTGCTGGGAGTGATAGTATAGGAATTACTTCCCTAAAGGGATTCCTTTAAAACCATTTTTAGACGAAGGATCTTAGACCTTTGAAGTACTTTCTGGGAGTTGAGGTGGCTTGTTGCAAGCGTGGGATATTTCTATCTTATCACAAGTATGTGCTTGATCTGCTTCGAGATACCGGTATGATGGATACAAAGCCCAGTGACACTCCCATGCTTCCTGGAGTAAAGCTTGCACTTGAAGAAGGTGCAGTGTTTGATGATCTAGAGAGATACAGTCGGTTGGTGGGGAGGCTAAATTATCTCACTATTACCCGTCCTGATATTACATTTTTTGTTAGCATTGTGAGTGAATTTATGTCTCACCCTCGTACTCCCCATTGGGAAGCAACATTTAAGTACACCAAGGAATATCCAGTCGTGGCATCAATCATGGGCATCGTCATATAGAAGGGCTGTCGAATGCAAATTGGGCAGGCTCACCGTTTGACCAAAGATCCACTAATGGCTATTGCACCTTTGTTGGTGAAAATTTGGTGTTGTAGAAGAATAAGCAGCCGGTCGTTGTTCAGCCTAGTGTCGGTGGTTGCCCGGTTGTTCTCCATATTCTTCTCATCAGTTGTTTCCAATGACATAAGAAACAAAACACTAGCTCTTTGAGCTCCTCGACCTTCCCTCTACCTTCAGGTCTAGAACTTAATGTCTGAACTGTAGTACTCCTAGTACGGTAAATAGGATATAATGCCTCACTGGCTCTAGCTCATACTACCCAAATCAAAGAATCATCATCTTCACATACAAAATCATCCCCATCATCATCATAACTTTTATCCAATCTACCAAGTAACCACTCATTAGATTCATCAATATTATCTAAGATAAGTGGATCCACGGTATCTTTATCATTGTACCGACGCCTGAGCTTTCGCCTCTTCTTCTTCTTCTTCTTTTAATTACAAAATTTTACTTCAAGTCTTTAACCTAAAAAAAATTAGGTAAAAAAAAAAAAATTGAAGGCCTAGGCGCACCCGGAGCGCCAACGCCTAGGCGCGCACGACGCCTGAGCCCTAGGCGTGCGTCTGATCAAATGCGCCTGGTCTGAGGATATGCAAGATGCTCCGGGTGTGCCTTGCGCCCGAGACGTGCCTTTAAAACACTGATTCTTACTAAGTCTCTTTCGAGAAGTATATGTAACAAGTTGGACATAATCAATATCTATGCTCCAACTTGAGGGGGAGTGTTGTGAAAGAAGGGTAGTTTCGATACTTCATATGTCTACTATATATATCCTTAGAGTAATGAGAATGAAAATAAGCCTTCCAATTATTTTCTTGTCTTTGTTCACTTTTATTCATCATCGTCATCACCACCATGACCACATCCCACTAAATGAGGTTAGCAAAACACTTTCTTTTATTGAGGGTACAAAAGGAATGCGAAATAATTAATGCGTTAAATTGTATTGACTAGCAAACATTTAGGACACCCAAAATAGAAAATAACAACACAATGGGATGGAGGGAGGACCCTAAGTTTGTCAACTCTCTGATCTATCAAGATGAAGTATTGAGCCTCCATTTAATAACCTAGTATTATATAAAAGAAAATTTTTTCCACCTTCACTTGACTCTCCACTTATCTCCAACACTAAAGACTAGAAAGTGCGCCTTGATCTTCCTCTCCTCTCCACCCTAACCAGCAACCACCGACAGCCACTGGTGGCCACCACACCACCACTGCACCATCGCATTTCAACAACCAAAAATCAAAAGAGCCACACCTCTTAACTCCTCTTTTTCCAATGAAGGAAATCCATACCCAAAACAGTTACAGTGGGGCTTGATCTCTCACCATCCACCAAATGAGGTGAGCTCAGCCCACTAAGTTCCATCAAAGTGGAAATATTCCAACAAGGGAAGTTTTATTCCTTCTTTTCCTTGGATAAAACCCACACCTCAAAGGTGGAATCTTTTCAAATCAATTAAACTGATTTAGAAAATCCATGCACCACTTCTAATAATCTCAAAGCAGTTCCTGTTTTGGCACTTTTGGAACCAAACATTCTTGTCGAGGAATCCACTCCAAGCTCAAAAGTGCACAGAAAGCCCATAAGATAAATTTGTATCTTATCACATCACCTCATGCAAATATCCTTTGGGGTTTGAAGCATTAACTAAGCATTGAACCTCTTCTTACCAAGGTTAATTAATGCTGTGAGTTATTCCTCTCAACAATTAATATGTGGATAACGCATGTGACCTTTAGTTACACCTAATCTCTAATACCATTGTCGAGGAACCAACTTTACCAAATGTTCAAACTTGTGGAAGAAACAAATCTTACCATCACTCTCAGATGTAGGGGGTCACTATAGCTATCCTGGTGGCCACTAGCAACTTTAGTGGCTCAAACTGTCACTCCCCTATCTAAGGAGCCCGGATCACTCATTGGGAGATAAAAGACTAGAACCTATGACCCTATGTCCCTATCAACCCTCCACCTCTTGTATACCCCTTGAAATTGCCCCAACTACGAACTTAAATTAGCTCTTGTTGAGTCAACTTTTATAGTCACATGAGCAAGAAGGCCATTAAGAAAGTAGTTGTACCAAAGCCTAATCTCATGATTGAGAAGCAGAGATAATTTGATTGCAAGATGAGGTTGAGAAGAGGGACATCACTATATGAAGTTCGGCATGTGGATTGATGAGGAAGAAACCAATAATCTTGATTTGTATTATGAGTCCATCTTGCTTCTTGAAGCTTTTAGATTATGTTAAGGCATGACATTGAATTCTTAAATCTAAATTTTGTTTTGTGAGATGCACGACTTGTGTGACAATGTGTACATCCGGTTAGAGTGACATTTTTCTAAAGAAAACATCAATTTCACATCAAAAAACAAGGAAGATTGCAAAGCAACAAGCATATAGAATCACAAACAGATCTAGGAAGTTGACTCCTTGGATGACAATTCAAGTACAATAATCACACGGTTAGTCGGGCATGGAAAATTCATAGCTAAGAAAGCAAAATGCATAAGTAGATGCTGAAGTAAAATGGTTAAGGTCAACAGCAATAGAAGAATGGGATATCAAAGAGAAACAATACAAAGTTGTGACCATGTATTAACTACTAGAATAAAAGATCCCAAACCAAGTTTCATGATCAAACTTAATTCCATCACGACAAAATAGAATTAGTACAAATACTGCACTAATTTCAAATGGACTAGGAATAGCCACTTTTGCGGTCAAATGATCAAATACCCCTGAAAAGTGGAGTTAAGCAAAGGAGAACAATAACATGTCTATAAATTCAAGGTAGAATCTAACAAAATAGAATTAGAACAAACACTGCTCTTATTTCAAATGGACTAGGAACAGCCAGTTTTTCGGGCAAATGATCAAATAGCCCTGAAAAGTGAAGCTAAGCATAGGAGAACCATAATGTGTCTATATATTGAAGGTAGAATCTAGAGCCGCAAAATACATGCCAAGTTACGATCCTACAACTTACTAACAAACTAAAATGCACATTGGACACATGGCCACAATAACACTGAGAGTCCTTTTCCTATCATTATGAGCTTGTGAGAGATATCAAAGGCTCTAAGATCATGCTGCAGCTAGCACACATACAGCCAAAACACAATGAGGTTATCAAAAGCGAAGAAAACAGTGCAGAGATGGATAATAGGACAATAAATAACAGGCTTTGGTTTTTGCTTCCAGAGGTCACCTGAATAACCAGGCAATAGTACTACCACCACTGCCTTTGCTAAAGGTTTCTAGCTAACATTCTTCCATCCTGCTCATAGTATAGAACTATGCAAGCGTCGAACTAATTAAAGAAAGATTAAGTAGCAAGAAGGTAAATATCATAGAAATGTGCTTGTTATACCCAAAAATAAACCCGACACGTGGACACTTAATATTGAGCCACGTGAACATATGTGCAGCATATATATGATATTAATATATATATGAATCATAGCAGCTCATATTTGAGCGGGCAGTGGCTTCATCAGCGAGCAGCTGCATTACACCATCCAGCGAGCAGCCTGCTTGCAGCAACCAACGACCAGCTCTTCAAGCAGCAGCGGACAGCAGCATAAGCAGGCAGCAGCTGCAGCGGCATTCGGCGGCCAGCTCCACAGGCCTGCATTGCGGGCAGCTATAATTGAGAATATGCAGCTGGCCTTCAAGCCATGTGGGCAACGTCCAGAGTTAAACATGCATTTGCAAGCTTGCGGCCAGCAAGCTTATGCGTACAGCTTGCACACAGGCCTCATGGTCAGCTGGAGTGGGGCACTTGGCAAGTTCTATGCGGCCAGCCTAGAGCAATACTCCCTTGCTTGCATGATACACTCTCCCATGTCCAGCTTGTGCATAAGACAAGCACACCATGCAGCGGCCAGCTGCTCATGCAGCATCATAACCAGCTGCGGGCAGCAGCACAAGAAGCCAAGATGGCGGGCAGCAGCATGAAGCATCATGAGGCCAGCCATGGGGAGTGTGGGCAGCGGCCTCCTCTCGCCGAGTGCGGCCAGCCATAGAGAACGCGGGCAAGGCCCATGCGGCCAACCTCCATCTCGCAAGCATCCACACACGACGACGAGTGGGCCTCGGTCCCGGATGGGCCTGATCTAATCGACAAACAGGCTCAAGCCCAAGTGCGAATTCCAAGACAAACCTTCGGTTCTAGAATATTCCAAAAGGGAGCCTGAGGGGGATATGGTAACTTCACAATCGCTCACTTCTACCTCTATAAATAGTACTTCTAGCTCTCTCATTCAGGTACGCCTGTCTTCTCTGGAAAACTCTCCTGTTAAGCTCCTCAGCTTTCAGCATTTGGATCTGAGACTAACTTGAGCGTCAAAGGGGTATTCCTGGGGTGAAAACCTCGGGTCCCTCTAACGTGGAGGTTGCTATGTGTGCAGGCAATCCTGAGGCAGCGGACTCCTAAGGCAGCGGAGATCCTGAGGCAGCAGATATCCAGAGGTGGAAGATTTCTCGGAGCGGAAGACGTGCTCGAGACTCGGAAGCCAGATTTGAGGCCCAAGTGGCAGACAGGTGGCTCTCGGGACGCGTCCGCGTCACCCCCTCAAAAAGTGGTGATAACATTTGGCGCCGTCTGTGGGAAACGTAACAAGAAGTTAAGTTTCCAAAAATATATAAGTCATGGACGCACGAAGAGGAGTCACACAATCGAGCTCTCATCCTCCCGAGAACCAGCATTTCGACAACCCCTCGCCGGGAGAGGGCAATGAAGCGGAGCAAGTGGGGCGCACCGCTGCAAACGCGCTACCCCATCCAAGGTCTGATGATGACGAGCCCGTCACCCGGGCGGAGTTTCAGTGACTCACTGAGATGCTCTTCGAAGGCACGAGCCAGATTTTAACAGCGCGACATCCAGACGTGCCCGTCACAATGCCGTCCAACTTGGCTGGCGGGGAACCACCACGGCCGAACCCACCGTCGTGCGGCGGGACAGGCAAAGACTTCGACGATCAAGGCCGCACAAAAGTTCAAGAAGAGCCGCCCGAAGAGCGGCAAGAGATGCCACATGCATGCTGAGAGCAAGATCTTCTACCCTATCAAATCCGGTCGACTCAAAGAGTAACACTTTGAGTGAAGAAAATGACGGTGGGACTAGTAGGAGAAAGCGTCGACGTTCAACGGCAGACTGGCAAAGCGAAGGATCCCGCTCACGAGTTTCAACCTCAAGGGATCGCAGACCGTCAAGGAGGGGAAGAACCGGACGAACAACTCGACCCTTCACCAGGAATGTGATAGAGGACTATTGTCCGAACCGTGTCTGATTCCCGTCATTAGACTTCTATGACGGAACAGAAGATCCAGAAGATCATCTCAACCACTATGAGATCTGGATGAGCCTTCAAAAATTTTCAGACGAAATGATGTGCAGAGCTTTTCCGAGCACGTTCAAGGGAGCGGCCTGACGATGGTTCCATCGCCTCCCGCCAAATTTTATCTCAAGTTTCGAGGAGTTCGCAAAGAAATTCATCGCACAATTTGCAAGCTCTTCCGTCTTCACCAAATCCGTCCCTAACTTGTTCGATGTAAAGCAAGAAGCTGATGAGACTTTCTGGGACTTCATGTCCCGGTTCAGCAATGCGTACGTGAAAATCCCGGGTGTGAAAAAAGATGTCGCCACCGTAGCTATCATGACGGGGCTCCGACCAGGACCTTTCAGGGATGACCTATCGATGCGTACGCCAAAGACCTTTGACAAGCTCCTCCAACGAGCGAAGAAGTACATGGTATTGGAGGACCTGAACGATAGCTCTCATGGAGAAGCGAGTTACGAGTTCAATGCTCAGAACACTCGAGCTGATGAGACAACCAGTGAGGACTCCAGTTCAGATACTAAAGGAAGCCCCCGAGAAAGTGGAGTGGGGGGGCAGACGAGATGATCACCGGACCTACAGGGGTCAAGACATCGATCACAACGAGAGCTCTAGCTCAGAATCCTAGGAATGACACACCCACTTAGAAGATCTTTTATTAGCAAGATGAATAAAAACTCCATCGAGATGGATTTTCGAGTTTTATCTTTCGACTAAATGTCGCATGTAATAATTTTTCAGCATAATCAATAAAAATTAGAGTTTTTGAATTCTAATTATGCTCGGTGATAGATGATCACTTATGAGTCCATCACAATGGATATACGACATGCGAAATACGCATCAAATAACTCTAAAGCAAAGCTTTGTAGCAAAAATCGAGTTCGTAAAAGTTCAAAAGCCTAACGGACATCCAAGTTCCAAAAGCAAAGATTGAACCAAGGACTCGGCCACATCAACGACGCGTCATTATGAGAATTAACTCGAAATCATAAAGCTCGATAGATCAACAAAAATCTAAAGCCGATGGCACGAACCGAGCATTAAATAAATATAGTGCTGATCACGCTCAACGGGTGAATCCCGAAAAAATTACGGGTGAATCCCGAAAAAATTACGGGTGAGTCCCGAAAAAATTATGGGTGAGTCCCGAAAAAATTACGGGTGAATCCCGAAAAAATTACGGGTGAATCCCGAAAAAATTACGGGTGAGTCCCGAAAAATTACGGGTGAGTCCCGAAAAAATATTACGGTTGAATCCCAAAAAATGGGAGGTGAATTCCGAAGAATAACGGAAAATCCCAAGATATTCCCGAAGGCGGAAAACCAAACACTTTCCTCAAAAATGCTTGAGAATCAAGTAAAGGGCTTGCGAAGTGGCGAGAAAAACTCATAAAGAACCGATGCACTAAAAAAGAAAGAGCGGACGTTTGGCCATGAGTGCATCAAACCCCACGGCTTAACTCTTAACAAAGTACGCCACGAGGCTGGGGGGACAAATGTTATACTCAAAAATAAACCCGACACGTGGACACTTAATATTGAGCCACGTTGACATATGTGCGGCATATATATGATATTAATATATATATATGAATCATAGCAGCTCATATTTGAGCGAGCAATGGCTTCATCAGCGAGCAGTTGCATTACACCATCCAGCGAGCAGCCTGCTTGCAGCAACCAACGACCAGCTCTTCAAGCAGCAGCGGACAGCAGCATAAGCAGGCAGCAGCTGCAGCGGCATTCGGCGGCCAGCTCCACAGGCCTGCATTGCGGGCAGCTATAATTGAGAATATGCAGCTGGCCTTCAAGCCATGTGGGCAACGTCCAGAGTTAAACATGCATTTGCAAGCTTGCGGCCAGCAAGCTTATGCGTACAGCTTGCACACAGGCCTCATGGTCAGCTGGAGTGGGGCACTTGGCAAGTTCTATGCGGCCAGCCTAGAGCAATACTCCCTTGCTTGCATGATACACTCTCCCATGTCCAGCTTGTGCATAAGACAAGCACACCATGCAGCGGCCAGCTGCTCATGCAGCATCATAACCAGCTGCGGGCAGCAGCACAAGAAGCCAAGATGGCGGGCAGCAGCATGAAGCATCATGAGGCCAGCCATGGGGAGTGTGGGCAGCGGCCTCCTCTCGCCGAGTGCGGCCAGCCATAGAGAACGCGGGCAAGGCCCATGCGGCCAACCTCCATCTCGCAAGCATCCACACACGACGACGAGTGGGCCTCAGTCCCGGATGGGCCTGATCTAATCGGCAAACGGGCCCAAGCCCAAGCGCGAATTCCAAGACAAACCTTCGGTTCTAGAATATTCCAAAAGGGAGCCCGAGGGCGATATGGTAACTTCACAATCGCTCACTTCTACCTCTATAAATAGTATTTTTAGCTCTCTCATTCACGTACGCCTATCTTCTCTGGAAAACTCTCTTGTTAAGCTCCTCAACTTCCAACATTTGGTTTAGAGACTGACTTGAGCGTCGAAGGGGTATTCCCGGGGTGAAAACCTCGGGTCCCTCTAACGTGGAGGTTGCTAAGTATGCAGGCAATCTTGAGGTAGCGGACTCCTGAGACAGCGGACTCCTGAGACAGCGGATATCTGGAGGCGGAAGATTTCTCGGAGCGGAAGGCGAGCTCGAGACACGGAAGTCAGATTTGAGGCCCAAGTGGCAAACAGGTGGCTCTCGGGACGCGTCCGCGTCACCCCCTTCAAAAAGTGGTGATAACAGTGCTATTCCACCACCTACACTCTCCTTTTGTTTCATTTTGGTTCTAGGCTAGCCAGCAACGATGGTTACACTTACACACTTAAAACAGGCACGTAGTCATATGAGGTATCCGACAAACAAAGTGATTCTTGCAAGGCAATCTTTGGGCTTACCTTGGTACTTCTGTTTTATCGAATCATCGCGATTCTATGATGAAATCTGAGGTTTCAATCAATCTGAGAGGGTTTTTACAACGGAAATTCCTATCAACGGTAAAACAACATACAGTAAAGGTCACATTAGACACAAATAAGAATAACAAATCAAAGAAAAAAGAATAAGGGAAGAGAAGATTCAGGAGGCCTTGTAGACACCAAATAGAAATATTCAAAGTTTTCTTTGCTTGATCTATCAAACACCAGATTAAGCCATCATTGGCAACTTAGAGTATCCAATTTATGACATCTTCCATCTTTTTCTTCCTTTTCTTGTTATTATGTGTCATCTAATTTACTAACCTTCTTCGTTTTTTTACATGAACAACGAAATGCTAAATCAAAGTACACAAATCCCGCTCTAAGAGTAATAAGCACGATGTTACATTAACACTACAGCTACGACTCTAATTCAGACTCCAATCGGCCCGGCAAAAAAGACAACGAAACCGAACATAAGATTAGGCTTTGCATTTATACATATGGAGAAAGGCAAGATGTGCAGGAACCGAGACAGAAATGCATTTCAAACGGTGGATCAGAACAGTTCGGGTTCAAAATTTTCACTCATTGCAGAACATGAGACGCTGAATCTGAACAATTAAAAGGTTTTTTCAAGCACCAATTACCATCATCCACACTCAAATCTTGTAACAAAGGAGAAAGCAAGGAAGAAGAAAGAGTAAAACCTGGAAACAGAGATCATTAATCAATCACCGGCGGCTCAAGCTCCAAATCCTGGACACTGATTACTCACTCGAACTCAAACCAAGTGACAAAAAGGAAACTGAGAAACGAATAAATGGACTCGCACAGAGTACCGAGGCCATGAAACGAGGAATCAGGAGGTGGCCGCCGGTTCCATCGCTGCTCTTCCTAAGCAAGGCGGAGGCGGAGGCGGAAGTCGCTGGAGAAGAAAGGGAGAAGAGTGTGGCGGTGGCAGGTTGCCGGTGGTGGTATTATTTTTATTTTTGCTATTTTTTTCCTGTTTTTGGGTTTTCCAGTGTTCGAGACAGACAGACAGACAGCAATTCTCCTTTCTTTCTTTCTTTTCCTCAGTCTGCTGTGCTGAGTGAGCGCTGGCTGTCTGTGTGTTGTGATGTCTTTGTCAAAATCAGAAATGAAAGAAAAAGAAATACTTCTTTTTTTTTTAATTTCTTTTTTGGTGATGTACATTTCTGGTAGTCTCTCCGTCATTGTCTGTCTGCCTGCCTGTCCAAATTATTCCTACCTCATTTAAAAATATAAATAAATTGGATTAATAATAAAAAAACGGTTATATAATTTTATTCACCCTCATAAAATTATTTATACTCGTGCTCGTATCGTATTGTGTTCGTATCTATACACATAAACATGTCATGTTCTGTATTTTATATAATATATAATAAAAAAAAATAAAAATTATATCAATATTAGACTCATTATGATTCTCGTAAAAATTATAAATTCTGACCATAATATTTTATATTTGATAAATTATATAGTGAAATATGGAAGAAAAAAAAAATATTAGTTTGTATAATATTATAGGATGTAAAAGAGAGAGAGGATGAGGAGAATGAGGAGGAGGAGGAGGAAATGATTAATATGAATCATTGATGTATTTTGATGCTAGGATGAAAATTATGTAAAAATGTATATTACGATTATAATTGATGAGAAAGTGAAAAAAAATTCAAACTAATTCATAAATTATATTATAGATAATTGTCGATTGTTTTTGAATTATAAATATTAATAAGTAAGATCCAATAATAAAATAAATGATGTAAATAATCTTATTTAAAAATAATTGTGTAATTTTATTGTGCAAATATCATTAGTTTTCATTTTAACACTTTAACGGTGATAAAAAAATCTTTTTATAGAGATCTGATCATATTATTCATAGGGGAGAAGTTATTGAATTTTAACCTTTTTCTAAAAAATCATTTTCAATAAAAATTTTATAATTTAGTTAAAAACTTATATTAAATTTTTTATTTCTATTTTTTACTAAAATTATATTAATTTAAGATACATGAGCTATAATTGGTATTGGTGTTGTGTAAAATCACTGATTGATGGAGGACTTCACTCTTATAAATCAGTTAAAAATATAAGTTGTTAACTCTTTAAAAAAATCGATGAGAAATAATAAATATGATAAAATAATAAATTTTTTTTGAAATTATATAAATATTAGTCATATTTTATACGATAAATATTCTTACAGTTTTATTTACTCTCACAAAAGTTATACGTACCCATGTCGAGCCTGTGCATATGCATGTACTTGTCATGCCGTGCAACTTATATAGTTTTTAATAAAATGGAGAATAAAAATTATATTAGACTCATTTTGATTATTGTAAAAAGTTATTAATTTTGATCATAATATTTTTATATTAGATAAATTGTATAGTGAGATATAAAAAATAAATAAATATTGGATTGTGTTATATTATGTGATGTGAAAGAGAGAGGGGAAATGATGGAGAGAGTGAGAGAGGAGGAGCAAAGGAGAAAGAAAAGATTAATATGAGTTGTTGATATATTTTAATCTAATAGTGAAAAATGTGTAAAAATGTATGTGAGAGAGCTATAATTGATGAAAAATTAAGAAAAAAATTCAAATCTAATCATGCATTATGATATAAACTAGGTGTTGTCTGTGTCTTCGGTACGATTAACGTTTCACTCTCTTCTTAATGTGTAATATAGATGATAAATTATATAGTAAGAAATAAAAAAAAAAAACAAATCAAAACTTATAATAATAATAAAGTAATAATAAGAGCTTGGGAGTAGGGAGCTCTTGGTGACGGAGGTGATTGTTGATGGCAGCCAAGCTTTGCTGAGGATGGGAGTCCGTGGGAGGCCGCGCAAGATCAAGATGGTCCTGAAGGATGGAGGGGGGACGATTTTAAGGCAGGATGCTTCTCTTATTGCTGAGAAGGATGGCATCAGTGAGACTTTAAAGGAATAAATTTCGAGCACGGTTGATTTTAAGAACCCTAAGGGAGTGGATGAGGCTGATGGGAGTGCAGAGATGCTGAGGGGTTCGACTCTGGTTCCTTTCAGAGTAGTGTCTGGGGTTGATGGGAGTTCGCTGCGGCCTGCTATCGTGAATTCGATGGATTAGGGCAAGTCTTATCTTGAGGCAGCTCGCTATGAGATTGATGCAGGTAAAGAGGATTTTTCCAGGCCACTTTCGGGTAACCGTAACATTCGGAGAGGAATCCAGTTATCACATCAGGGACGGAGGGATGAGGAGCTTGTTTTCACCGTTGCCGATATTGAGGCCGATAGAGCATATTGGGACTCAGCTTTGATTGGGTATGTCCTGGGTGATAGAGTGTCGTTCACCGCTATGAGTGGGTTTGTCAAGAGGCAGTGGAAGGAGGTGAGGCTCCCAGAGGTGCTCCTTCATGGCGATGAGTACTTCATCTTCCGTTTTCACAGTTTAGAGGACAAGCAAACTATTCGGGAGGCCACATGGTTTTTTTTTTATTGTCAACCAGTGATTTTGAGAGATTGGACCTGTTGACAAGGGCAATTTGGGACGCGCTTGGGACAGGCCGTGGTGGTCTTGTTTCGGTGTCTTAGGACGAATTCGTCCTAATGGCTCATTGTGGATGTGTCACCTCTTGTGGGATGTCCTAAACTTGGACGGGCTGTTGGGTGGCTTCTGCTCTCGGCCCGTGAACTTTGGATGAAGTCCTCGGCCTGAGTCGCACGATAGGAACGTGGTCCCTTGGGGTGGAGAACGTGTCGAGAGCAGTTATATGAGCAGTTGAGGCACGATTCTAGGGCGCAAGCATATTGGTATTTCCGTAGAAGGATGGGCTAGCTCTGAGGACGATTTTATGGCAGTAGAGCCATGATCGAAGGGGGGTTCACCCACGTCCTAGGACGTGGGTAGTTATTATGTAACTGTTCATGTAACCGTTCAAAAGGGGTATTAGTATCGATTGTCCAAACTCTGTAATGATCAATCAATATCACTCAATCAATGAGAATTCTATCTTTTATCTTGTTTCAGTAGCCATAGCATCATTAGCAGTAATATTAAGATTCGTGTTAAACACCAAACCGAACTCATTTCGGTTACTCGGAATAGGACAGATTCCTCCTCCGGAACCGGTTTTCGATGATTGCAGGAGCGTTACTAGCCACCATCCTTTGGTAACATCAACAAATTGGCACGCCTAGTGAGATTCATCAACATGGTGGATACTCGACGCAATGCCAGGAATGTGAAGACCAACACTGGTCTCGGGAACAGAGACGACATCACTGTTGTCGGCGGTGCCAACACCAACAACAATAACACCAACATCGATGCGGATCCTCTACCACAAGCACCACTAGCATCGCAGCAAGAAGACGGGGTGCTTAGTCCTGAGATCCTTCTGTCACCACTTCCTCCACCACCAGCGCCAGTGACCCTTGATGCATTAAGGGTCATCATCTTCGATGTGATGGGTGCTGTACGCGAAGAGGTAACTGCTCAAACTGAACTCATAATGCAAAATGTGACTACCATGCATGTAAATCAATTTGACAATTTATCTAGGCAATTTACGGATCAACTTAGGCAAATAATGGAACAAAATCAGCGTTTACCCATCGAACAGAATAACTAAGGTCTGAGTCGTCTGACTTTTAATGACCCTCTCAACACTCAGGGGAATTCAATTC
>JAOWBR010083368.1:0-14810 GCA_028571145.1 Dionaea muscipula
TGATG
The DNA here is from genome assembly GCA_028571145.1 of Dionaea muscipula. Taxonomy (NCBI): domain Eukaryota; kingdom Viridiplantae; phylum Streptophyta; class Magnoliopsida; order Caryophyllales; family Droseraceae; genus Dionaea; species Dionaea muscipula. The sequence continues at coordinate 6 of JAOWBR010083368.1, forward strand.
CTACCTCAGGACATGAAATGTTGAGTTTTATGGATGCATTCTCGGGGTATCATCAAATCAGAATGAAGAAGGCGAATGAAGAAAAGACAACATTCATAATGCACAACGGCACCTACTGCTATACCATGATGCCTTTTGGATTAAAGAATGCTGGCGCCACTTATCAATGCCTTGTAAATAAAATTTTCACGTCAGCAATTGGCAAGTGTATGGAGGTGTACGTTGATGACATGCTTGTTAAGAGTGTAACCAAAGAAGATCATATTGACGCTCTTAAGACACCATTTTCCTTACTCCGGAAATACGCCATGAAGTTAAATGCTAGAAAGTGTATTTTCGGTCTAACCTCCGGGAAATTTTTAGGGTTTGTAGTGACCTAGAGGGGCATCGAAGCTAATCCTTAGAAGATTCAAGCTATTCGAGACATGACCCCTCGAAGTATCCGAGAGGTACAACAGCTGACTGGTCGACTTGCTGCCCTAAGCAGATTCTTAAGTCGATCAGCTGACTGCAGTCTTCCCTTTTTCAAGGTTCTACGGAATCCGAAGGGGTTCGCGTGGACACCAGAATACCAAATTGCTTTCGAAAGTCTCAAGTCTTACCTTGATTCCCCGCCTTTGCTCACGAAACCGGTCCCTGGAGAAACGTTATTTCTTTACTTAACCGTTTCCGTCAATGTCGTTAGTGCAGCCTTGATTCGAGAAGAGAATAAGGTGCAAAGGCCAGTATACTATACTAGTCGGATCTTAAAGGATGCTGAAGAATGATATCCTAGAGCTGATAAGCTTGCCTTTGCCCTTGTCACTACGTTAAGGCGCCTGAAGCCTTACTTTCTGTCTCATCCGATTGTGGTACTCACTGATCAACCATTACGTTAGATTCTTCACAGGCTGGAGACTTCTGGCAGACTTATTAAATGGTTTGTGGAGCTGGGACAATTCCATATTGAGTATCAACCCCGACCGACAATGAAGGGAAAAGCTCTCGCAGACTTTTTGGTAGAATGTACGGAGTTTAGACTCCCGCTCGAGCCATCGCCTTATTGGTCACTTCACGTCGACGGCTCTTCCTGGAGTCATGGAGGTGGAGCGGGGTTGGTACTCACCAGCCCAGACGGTGTTGAGATAGAATATGCTCTTCGCTTCGGATTTTCACTAACTAATAATGAGGCTGAGTATAAGGCCCTAGTGACAGGTTTAAGAATGGCAGCGGAGGTCGGAGCACAAGCGTTAAAGTTTTTCAGTGACTCGCAGTTAGTGGTCAATCAGCTAAATAGTACTTTTACCACGGAAAAGGAGGAATTGAAGAGATATAAGGAATTGGCCGAAGCCTTAATGAAGAGATTCGAGAGCGTAGAACTAAAACAAATCCCCAGAGCCCAAAATATGAAGGCAGATGCACTGTCAAAGTTGGCCTCTGCTCCAGACTCAGACTTCGGGCATATAGTGTTTATCAAAAAGCTCGCCGAGTCTAGCATCAAGGTCGTGCCTACCGTTCTGCCAATTGGTCCTGTGCCCGCTACCTGGATGACTCCAATCATAGAATATCTAGAGAAGGGAACGTTACCCGCTGGGAAGAATCAAGCTCGAAACCTAAGATTGAAGGCTGCAAGGTTCCGCCTCATTAACGGGATCCTCTACAAACAACTCTATCAGCACCCTTGTGCTCGATGTATTACATGAAGGTTCTTGTGGGGGTCACCAGGCTGGTTCCACCCTAGCCAAGAAAATGAGGCGACAGGGCTACTTTTGGCCACAATTAGAGCGCGATACGGAGGAGTACGTTCAGAAGTGTTCTGTTTGCCAGAAGTTTGCCAGGAAGCAGCACTCCCCGCCGAGGCCACTCACTCCCATTACCAGCGCTTGGCCCTTTGCCATTTGGGGGATAGACATCCAAGGTCCTTATCCTAACACTCCTGGTTGAAAAAAGTTTCTAATTGTTGCCGTTGACTATTTCACCAAGTGGGTAGAAGCAGAACCCACTGTTAAGATCACCGGAGTTTACATAGAAGCATCCTATGGAAATCTATTATCTATCGCCTTGGTGTTCCGTGAGCTATCATTACTGACAACGGTACACAATTCGAAGATTAGAAGTTTGTAAACCTTTGTCGGGAGTATGAGATTGATCACCGTTACGCCTCGGTAGCCTATCCTCAGAGCAACGGACAAGTAGAGGTCATTAACAAAACCTTGGTGGAGTGATTGAGGACTCGAGTTGGCAAGGCAAAGGGTAATTAGGTAACAAAGCTATCTACCATCCTCTGGTCTTATCGGACAACTCTGCGGGTTGCGACAGGAGAGACTCCCTTCAGTTTGGCATTTGGCGTAGAGGCGGTGGTTCCAGTAGAAATTGGAGTACATTCCTATCAGGTTGAGCATTTTGCAGAAGAGCTCAATGAGTCTGAACTTCATAATCACTTGGATGCCTTGGAGGAAAGAAGAGAGCGGGCTACGTTCAACATCGCAGCGTATCAACAAAGGGTAGCCCGATTCTATAACTCTCGAGTTAGGGGCCGATCCTTTAGAAAAGGTGATCTGGTATTACGAGATGCCAAATTTGAAGGGGTTGACGCACCCTCCGTCAAGTTAGCTCACAATTGGGAGGGTCCTTATGAGATCAAAGAGGAGGTTCAACCCGGTACATATCCGTTAAGGACACTTGATGGACGGGATATCTCCCGTACATGGAACCTTAAACATCTACGAAGGTATTATCAGTAAGGTTTACTTTATGCTTTTTTACTCCTTCACTATATCAATATATATGTTCTCTTTTAGGATTTAACCGTTGCACCGGAGTGGTATCCCGGGGCTTATTATCCTTGGAGCCACTTTTGGTTAAGTTTTGTTATCAAAACAGGTCACGGGACACGTAGAACCTGTGATGTAATCGTCGCTTTTTGGTGTTTGGTGTTTACAAACTCGCATTCCGATCATACCTTGGAAGCTTAAAGACAGATCAGTTCTGTTTGAAGTTTGGAGACAGGCCAGTCCTGTTTGAAGTTTGGAGACAGGTCAGTCCTATTTGAGATTTGGAGTCTGCACATAGGTTAGTTTGGAGTGGGGGCAGGTATAACCTATTTCTCCTTGTAAGTCGGGCCTGTCTCGCGTAGTTGAGAGTAGCGTCGGATCTGGAGTTTGGTCCGCACATTTTGTAAGTCGGGTCGCTCCCACCAAAATGTTAAAGTCGGGCTGTTCGCCCGCCCATCCTTGTAAGTTGGTTCGCTCTTGTCTGGGATGTGTCCAGCCGCGGCGTTGTGCACCCTAATACGGGTAGATTCCCTAGACGGATATATCTTATGGGGGTGAGTCATAACGTCGCGTACTCCTTGAGTCGGACACAGTGCCATTCATAGACTCAAGCCTATCACTGTTGCACCTCTAGCAGGATAGGGGTTTGTTGTTAAAACCAACAGATCGAGATAGGATTGATTAGAAAGTAAAGGAGATAGAAATTATGAAAGAGGCAGATGAAGTAAAGGAGTCAAAAGAAGGCATTCTCATTAGAGATCAAAGAGGAATTACAACAAAACAAACACCAACGCCTTCCTAGACATGCCTATGGAAGGAGCGAGTGCTTGTAATTCCTAGAAGTTAGTAGGCTACAAACTCCTAAGTCTTGATTCCCCTCATTGGGACAAAATGAGTAATAGGATCAGGAACGGTCATCCTATTCTACTTGATGTTCTTCCACGTCTCCTTCTATTGGTTGATCATCAACCGACACCTCCTCACCTCCTCCAGCTGCTTCGCTTCCTCCCGCGCCTGCCTTCAGGTACGGGTTTTTCTCTAGGAAGGCGTCCATCGCAGCTATAATTTCTACAAAAAGTCATACACGGTGAGGATAGGATCCAGGAACTTCTATAAATACATCTATCAAGCGTTGTATTTGCTACGCCGTGAGAGGCTCACCAAGATTGGTCAATGGTTCTTGAGGCTGCTACGTCAAGGACGTTGAGGGAATTGAGGAAAGGACCTCGGGGATGGGAATCTGAGGGGCAGGGTCTCCTAGGAGTTCCTCGTTCATGTCTTGCATCTCCCCCTCCTCATCATCTGCCAAGTAGTAAGGATCGCCGTTAGGTCGGAAGCCGATGTCATCAAAGTTTGGCAATCCTTCCCACTTCGCCTTGTTGTCAAGGTCGGAAAATCTGTCAGCAAAATGGGTAAGAGCCTGCTTGTATCCCATGGCAATCCTCGGTCGAGAGCATTCATCAATATACACTCGACCTTCATCCGAGTCTAGCCAGGCCTCTCGCCAGGCATCAAAGTGTGCCTCTCTCATTCGCTCTGCCTCTGTCCGCTGGCGCTCCTCCAGTTCAGCTACAACACGGGGGGTCTCTTCAAGCAAGGAGTTCAGCCGTCCGCGCTCAGCAGTAGCAACTTGAGAGTCCGCGTTCGCCTGCGCTATCACACTGTTAAGCTCCTCCCTGCCAGTCTTCAGAAAGCCCTTTGTCAGGGTCAGCTCCTCCTCTCTTTGTTCTTTCTCCTCTTCAAGTTTCCTCTTATCGTTCAGCAGCTCTCCCACTCTCTGATAAGTGTTAGTCTGAAGCCGTTGTGCCATATCTAAGGCCACGACATCCTGCAAATCTAGCAAGGTCAGATCGAGTATCAGGGCGGTGAAAGGATAAGGGTTAGGGGAAGAATGTCTCTTACTCGCATAGCGTGGGCCTTCAGATCTCGGTATATCCACTCCCTCTTGATCGTCACCCCATCCTCTTGGAAGTAGTGGTTCCGATCGTCAGCAAGGGATGTGGCCACAGCCTGACAAGCAGCAAAGGCGTTATCTTCCGAGGTCATAACGCCTCTAGTGTTGTCAGGCATGTTGTTGAGTTCTGGACGTGGGCTATAGTAGTGGAAGGGCCGGTTATACAGCTTCTTCATAGGAACGGAGGGCTGGTAGTTGCTGGAAAGGCGCTTCAGCTACCTCTTTAACGTTTGAGGAGGAGGGGTGCCCTGTGCCTCCTCCAAGACCTGGCGGGATCTGGTTGCCCCTCGAGCGGCGTACGCGTATAGGTTCAAAGGAGTTTGAGATGGATCGGACGGCAACAGGGGGTGGGACTTAATATCCCATGGTAGTCTTTTCAGCGGCTGTTTTGTTTGCCGGGGCCTAAGTAGAGGTGTCGCTCGAAGCGGAGGAGCTGTGAGCAGTAAACTTGGGAGGAGTCTTTCTCTTCTCCCTAGTTATGGCGGTGGCACGTGGTGTACGATGTCGGGGTGGTCCCATATCTGCATCAAGAAACCAGATTAAGAAGTTAAAGATAACGCATAAACCAGATGTGACGATAACTAGACACATAAGGAGAGAAAACTCGTCAAACCATCTAGAGATTCAGGACTAAAGGGAGCATCCCCGGCATCATGGGATTCAAGCATCAACGGGTTATGGGAGCTGCCCATCTCGGGGGTTGATGTGAACAAAGGAGTTAGTTCAGCATCCCACTCCTCACCACCTGCGTATCCTTCGCCACCTGGGAGGTATCCGTGTAAAGGGAAGGAAGGGGCAACGGCACCCCTTCGGGTTGGAAGGAGGAAGAGGGGAGGCTATGGGAGAAGGGTTGGACGTAAAGAGAGAGTCATCAGAATCGATCAAGACATCTTCCTCCGGGTCCCCCACAGATGCCTCATCATCAGAAGAGGGAGCGGGCTAAGCACCGGGAGTAAGACCTGTATCCCGCAGAGAGATAGGATCTACGAGCTCTGAGACGTCCCAAGTGAGGTTGGCTTTCAGCTGCTCGTGGATGGTTTGGGCCAACTCCTCCTCACAGGCAAAGATCTCAACGGTGATGTTGGTCGCAGAACCTCTCCACTCGGGATTCTCCATAATCCCTGGGCCTGAGACCCAACACCACCTGGAGCGAAAGGAGACCTTGGAAAAGAGGCCCGTGAGAAAGACATGGTTTTACCGAGAGGTGAGGGCATGAAAGCCGCAAGATTCACTCTTAAAGACGACTTTAAGAGTGAAGAACTCGTAGAAAGAGCGGGCGTTGGGTTCAAATCCAAGAGAGTAGCACAAAGACCCAAAGGCTTCCATTAACCCCCAGGAGTTAGGGGTTAATTGGGAGGGGTTGAGTTGAAAGAAGTTCAGGACTTGTTGGTAGTAGGAGCGGAGGGGGAGACGGAATCCCAGACGGAGGTTGTCCTCATAAAAAAGGGCAGTCAAGGTAGGAAGGAAGGATGAACTGGTAGTCCGGACATTGGTATCGGGTGGGAAAAGATACAAGATCCTCAGCTTCTAAGTCGGACGCATGATCGGCATTCGCCGGTAGGAGGAAAGGAGGAGGTGTAGAAGAACGAGCCCGCTTGGCCGCAAGTCATTCTTTGCGGACCATGATGACACAGAGGACTTGATTTTTAGATTCACGATGCATGTCGGAAGGGGTAGACACATCGGAAGAGTTATCACTCATGTTGGACAAAATAAGAAAAATTTGTTAAGGGAGGATGACCTGCTTGGCTGCTCTACCCGGATGAGCTGCTCGGAGGATGCACAGCTCGGAGTGGCGTGATCTGGGCTCTTCTTGGAGAATGAAGGGGTAGGTGGGGTGAGCTACCCGGTATTTATAGACATAGGGGGGTTGATCAGCCCGGGTGATCACCTCGGGTGATCATCTCGGTCCCCTATTCCTCTGCCATTTTCACGACTTAATCACCTGGGCATGATCTACCCGGGTGACCTGCCAGGGCCTCTTTCCTTTGCTGTGTACATGGCAACATCACCCTGGCATGATCTACCCGGATGATCTACCCGGGCCCCATTACCGCCATCATGGTAATTACAACCTCGACGTTGCTTAGCTTTCTCGAAGCCGCGATAGCCAGCTCGAAGGATCAGGGCTCATGTACCTTCCTTTTGTCCACGTTCTGAGACCAGAATTGATATAACTCCCCAGTCCGAGCTATGCCGCCACTACGGAGTTGGGGGACTTATGATATATGGGAAAAAATCCCCTATACACGTGGACAAAAGGACACGAAAGGCGAACGGGTTCACGGGGGTATCGAGTCGGCTCGAACCCTTTCGGTTCTCACTTGAGGATCAACTCGGGTGATCAGCCCGGGTGACAAGCCCGGGTGATCAGCCCGGAGCTTCTCCTTGGTCATTTTTTGGCCAGCTTTGCTGGCCAAAGGGTGATCTGCCCGGGCTCCCTTACTTTGCCCTTTCCTTGGCCAGCTTGGCTAGTCAAGAGTGACCTACCCGGGAGATCATCCCGGGCGATCAGCCCGGTCGGTCAGGATGGAGGGGTATATCAGTAATCCGATAATTCCACCTCCTCCCTTTTCCTCCTTGCCTATATATAGGACTACCCCCCTAGCCTTCCAGGTATGTGAGTTCTTCTGATTTCAACATCTTTTTCTGCCGTAAGCTTGATTCCGCATCTTGCTTTCCTCGACTGACTTAAGCATCGGAGCGGTCGTCTCGAGCTTTCCTCTGACTTGGTTTGCTCATCTTTCCAGGTCCAAGAGTTGATCTCCTCATTCCAGAAGCCGATTCAGCATCGGCTTAACTTATTGAACCGGTTTTCCTTGCCCAGACGACCGAAAGTGGTCCTCAAGTCTTAGGTGGTGTCGCTTGGCTCATTTTCAGGCGATAACAGTATCATCAATCAACAATTCATAATTTCATACAATATATGACAACTCGCAAATCTCACTTGAGTCATCTGCTCATAAACATAATATATACATACTCCGCTCATGCGGGGAGTCAAACCTCAGGTTGCTACCCTCGAACCCCAACCCCTTTCACGGACTCAAACCATCGGATGCCAGTCTAAAACTATCATGATATATTCTTTCGGGACTTTCGCCCAGGAGGTCCCCATGACCCCATCGTACAGTTCGCATATGGCATTGGTTTCAAAACCTTGTCTCATCCTTATACTCAAATCATACGCACGCTAAAACCATGGCTCACAAACAAGGTTTCAAAACCACTTCTTAAATCTGTGAAAACACTTTCCATATTTTCACAAATCATTTCTCAAATCAGCGACTCGGTTCATTAACATAAACACACAAATTCCTTCCCAAATCATGGAAAAATATATTGAGATATTCAACCCACGATTTGTTACACACATATACACAAGCAGTACAGAAATTCACCTACCTTAATCATGATTTCAAACCTTTTCCGAAATTCCTTCTTTGCTCTTTCTTTGGTTTCTCAACTCCTCTTCTCGGTTCCCTCTTCTTTTCAGTTTAAGATTCTCATATTTGTAAAAGAGTTCTACTCGAGGCTCTCATGGGGTATTTATAGCCTCAATTTATTATTACTTTATTCTAAATTTCATCATTATACATCACGTGGGTTACTCTGTAAATCTTGCCAAAAATCTTACTTTCCTGCCGCCACTGTTAGTATTCATACCTGCTTTCCGATTTTATTGACTTTTTAACTCTTTATGTTCACACTTCAAATCACTCACCAGTCGCATATGCGACTGATCATTTGCATAAATGGAACCCGTGACTCTTTGACCTCAAGTTAAAGGCACGTTAGATCTCACAGCACTCGATCAGCCGCATCTTTAAACACCTTTAATGGTCAATTCGACAGTTTAAGTCCACCTCACGAAAGTTGCGCCAGTTAAAGTTCTAACTTCACAACTTGCGACTGCTCGCACATTAAAATTTTATCAACTTGCTATCACTCTTAAAGATCAATTTCATTTACTTTTATTGCCAACTTAAGTTTAATTAATCGTAACTTCCTTAATTGCATATCAGCGTCGTTACAACCCTCCCTCCTTAAAGAAATTCCGACATAAAATTTACAAGTGTTCAACACAGACTCAAACAAATAGTTCTGGATATATGTCATGCATTTCGGTGGCTCTTTCCCATGTAACTTGTTTAATGTTGTGGTGCTTCCAAAGCACTTTCACCAAGGGTATCACCTTACCCCTTAGTATCTTTTCTTGTCTGCCCAAAATCTCCACCGGGTGCTCTTCATAAGTAATATCTTCATTTACTTCGAGGTTATCCTAATTCATAATGTGGGAAGGATCTATCATATACTTCCGCAACTACAATACGTGAAATACTGGATGGATACTCGCCAGTTGTGGTGGTAACATCAGTCGATATGCGACATCCCCAACTCTTTGCAAAAACTCAAATGGTCTTATGTACCTTAGAGCCAACTTTCCACCTCTTTCAAATCTTATGACTCTCTTTCTTAGCGCCACTTTCAGAAATACAAAATCCGTAATTTTAAACTTTAATGCCTTTCATCTTTTGTCGATATAACTCTTTTGTCGACTTTGTGTTGTCTTTATTCTCTGCCGAATCAGCGCCACCTTCTCCATGGTCTCTCATACTAACTCTGGTCCCAACAGACTTGTTTCTCTCACCTCAGTCCAGTAAAGAGGTGATCTGCATGGTCTTCCATACTGTTATACCCCGTACTTCTATGATCCTTTTTATTTTGATTTATGTTCATTTATGATTGTTATATCATTTTAGAGATTTTTAGTTTTTCGGTGAATAGTGTTTTGGTGAATAGTACTCTCGTGTTTTATATGGCCTTTCAGCTACTTTTTGCATTGCATTCTGTACGATTGATATTTTGATATCAGCACGATCAGTATGATGAGACTTGAACTTTAAGTACCATTTTGACGTATGGCGACTCCATAGATTTTTTCGAATTAGTCGGGTTGTGAAGTGACGATTTTTGTGGTTTCGAATTTGGATTCGTTGTGATCGTGCTTTAATTTTGTGATTTTTTATGGTGAGTTTGAGACATTTCGGATTAGTTTCCACGCGTGAGGAGGTGTTAACGGATGTTAGTTAAGTTAGAGGAGGAGACGAAAACGTTGACTTTTGGTTCATGCATTTATGAAGGTAACTTGTGTGGTTGGTTAAGTGGTGATTTAGGCTAATTTTAAGGTCATCTTTCAGCCTTCCCTTTGTCCATTTCACGTAGGAAGAAAGGAAGAAGGAGAGGAAGGGAGTTAAGAGGGTTTTAAGGTGTTCATGTGGAGATTCACCAAACCTTCTTCATTTTTCTCCTGGAGATGGCTTGGTTCATGCTCATCCTTACTAGAGGTTCCTATTGACAGCTAGGAGGAGGAGTTTTGCCACCTTCCTTGGTGGATTTGAGGTAAGTGTTTTGGTTTCACTTGGTTTTTAGGTTTCAGGAGTTTCAATGGATTTTTGAAGATGTGATTTTGAGTTTTACATGTGCATGATGGAGGTGAATGCTTTGGCATGATTTGTTTGGTCTTTTGACACTTGTTTGAGGCCTTGGAGATGAGTTTGGATGAGTGTTCATGTGGTTCATGAGTTTGTTTTAGTTTGTTTAGGTTTTCATGCTTGGAGAGTTTTTCATGTTGATGATTTTGTGTTGGGCTTGAGTTTGATGATCTTAGATGGTGTAGCATGCTTGGTTACATGTTTTGTGGTGTGTTTGGAGCCTTGGATCGAGTATTGGTTGATGGTTGGTTTTGTTTAGTGCGTTTTGGAGTCTCTGTAGAATTGTATAAATAGGATTTCCGGCCGACCGGATTCTATTTTCAGCCGACCGATTCCTGAGTAGTCCCTCTGTTTTATGTTTCTGGTCAACCGGTTTCTAAAGAGCATAGGAAATCCAGACGTCTGGAAATTGCTGTTGTGAGAGGATTTCTTCTTCGGTTGTTCCGATTTCTTTAGGATTGATTAGGGAAGGGTCGGTAACGACCCTAGACCCGTCTTAGAGGGTCTTTTAGGTTTAGTTTAAGATTCTTAGAGATTTCATGGGGTATAGTTTGGTAGTTCCACCGGTTGTCGGATTTTGAGACTTTTGTTCATAATTGTGTGTCAAGGACCGTTGGTAAGCCCGTAGAGTGGCTTGTGCTCAGTTAGAGACTCTTGTTGTTGATTTATGTTATATTTTCTCTGGTGAGTTGATTTACGGATCGATGGTACTTGAAGGTTAAGTATTTTATAAGCTTTTCCATGTTTTTAATTACGGTAAGTGTATGTCGTAATAGTATGCTTTATTTTTTTGGAACCATTGTTCATGATGTTTATTTTACGACCGTGGTGTCGAGAATTTTACAGAAGTTTGATTGATGCTTTATCCCGGGCTTATAACCTTTGGGGTAGTTTTAAAGATATGAGATATGAATTAGGATTTAAGCCCTTGGAGTTTTTCCCTGTGTGGAAACTAAGGCCACCTTCGGGTGTCACAACGTCCTTAGATCCTTCTGTTCGTGTCGGTAGGGCTAGGACGGTTACCTCTTGATGTTACATGTACGCGAGTGCCATCCCGGGATGTATATCACGTAGGCTTTACTAGGGTACCCTACGAGTGTGTTTTGTTATGGCAAGACTTTATGTCCATATTCTCCATGTCTTAGTATTTAGAGGATGATTCCTCCCAGTTGATTTATTGTTGGATCACTTATCTTTTGGATTTTTATGAGAGCATGTTACTAGTTTTATTCATTTACCATTTTTTCCATATTTCATCTCACCAGCTAGCGACGGCTGACGAATATTACTCCTACTTATTTCGGTAGGTGATCCATGATTTTGTAGCTGGATGCGGCAGAGGAGCGGTGTGGCCTCATAGGAATTTTATTTCCTTTCCGCTGCATGATTATGGATACTCTGATTTTAGAGTTAGACTTGAGATCATTTTTGATGTTTGGTTCCCTGTTGTGAGACTTGTAGTTTCAGATTTATGTATGTGGATGTTTATTAATTTTCGAGCATGATGACTTGATTATCTTTCTCTCGGATTTGATCTATTTTTGAATTTTATTTCGTTACCTTTGGCTTCAATCACTCGTGGTTTACCCCACGGGTTATCGCCGGTAGCACCCAATGTCGGTGTTACACATACAATGCCTCGAAAGGAGCCATGAAAATTCTTACTTGATATATGACGAACCTCCTTTTGGGCCGATTCTTGGTTTTGAATTTCGAGGATGAAATTCTATTAAGGGGGAAGGATGTGATAACTCGTTCCGTTTTAAATTGAATCGGGTTATTTAATCGTCGAGACTTCCTTCCATCCTGACCGGGTTTGAGGAAGTGGAGGGAGTTGGTTTGCTTGTGGGAGGTCGCGGGTTCTAAACCCGGCGACAACATTTTAATTCTTCTTGTTCCTTCTTTCAATTTTAGTGGGGATGAAAAATTACCATCCCGCCCATCTTCAATTAGAAGAAGCGATGAGGGAAATTAATTATGTAACTCCCCAATCTCCTCCCTCTCTTTCCCTTTTCACGTTTCCCTCTTTCTTTTTCTCCCACTTATGTTTTCCTTCTCTCTCTCCCCTCTCTTGCTCGGCGGCCATAGCAGGGCAAGGAGACGAAGTCGATCGATGTCTCAGCTTAACGAGCGGCGGCACGACGATCGTCTCATCTTCTTCTCGTGGGTTAGTATTTGAGTTTTCTCTTCTCTCCTTCCTTTGATGATTTTCGGTCATGAGGAGATGTTTTTGATGATTTTGAACCTCCTCTTTGTCTCATGGTGTCGATTGGAGGGTAGTGGTGTCGTTGATCGTGGTTCGTTTCCTTCTTTAGCGTGATCGGCATCATCCCGGATTAAAGGTATGATTTTTAGATTCGTTCTTCGCCCGATGACGATGGCCTTGGTTTAAGGGGATTAGATTCATCTTTAAGGTCCATTTGATCATGGTCATGTTTTCCAATTCACGGTTTAGCATGTGGTTCTAGATTCGTAGTCGTCGGGTTTGTTTCGGAATTTTTGGGATTTGTTCGGTTTGAAGTCGTTGCCTTTGATTTGTTTGTGTGCATGATTAGGAGGGTGTTTTGATGTGTTTAGCATGATCTTTTAATGGGTTTTAGTGCTGGGATCCATGTAGCATTCGTCGATTTGGCATTGGCATTGTGTCGATCACGTTTGGTGCGCGTTTGAGCGAAATTAGATTTACTCTTGGCACGTTCTGAGCGTAGCATGCCCATGTTCTCCATGGACACGGTTGTGCTAAAATTCCTAGTTTTTGCCCAATCAGGGCAGTGTCGCACACGGCCCCGTGCCCTGCCTTTTTTGCCTCCATGTTCGTTTCGCGTCATTTTCGTTTCCCGTCGAGTCCATGATGCATCCTAAGCATTCTAGGGAGTTCATTAAGGATTCTAATGACTTGATTGGCTTGATTAGAATAGTTAGATGAGGTTAGTGATATTTCCCATGTGTCTGGTTTTTAGGAGGTGACGTGATCGTGTACGGTGTACCATGATTTGGTGATTAGCGTTGCGTGTGGACTTAGAATTCCAGCTGAGGGGTGTACACGCTTCCTTCCTTTCTCATCTCCACTGTTCAGCCATATATTCTCTTGATGCCTCATTCTATAATTTGTTACCCAGTTCATGCTCTGTGTGCATTATTGATTGTCCACACTCCTTGTTTGGGATTTGTTTCATGTTGTGGTTCCTGTTAATTATTGTTTATACTCGCATGATTCCTGTTGGCTTGTTTTAGCTTTATGAATTGAGTGTGGACCTAATGAGGTATTTCTTGGACTTGTGAAAATGAGAAGAGAATGAGATTACATTCGAGGATGAGATTACATCCGACTTGAGGTTTTTGAGAGAAATACCGGGGAGTAACCGCAGCCGCACAGGCAAAAAATCCTATTGTGACGCAATGTCCTTAGGGAATCCAATGATCACGGATGACTCGGACGGTTGCCTCTGTGGTTGTACATATTCTCAGTCGCCATACTGATTTACGCGCCACGGGGGGTGCGGACCCCACGTATGTGTTTTCCTGATTTATGGCATGTGAGGATTTGTGTGGTATACATACTAGATATGTACCATAATTATATTTTTGGAGAGTATGTACGGTAACACTAGACGTATATGTGATTTTGGGAATCTTGATATGAGTTGATTATTGAGACCTTTGATTTGCTTTGATCTCGTGATTCATTCATTTATCTTGTACTGCTTTATTTTCATATCATTGTTTTCGTGCCTTCATTTGAGATTATGATTGTATGATGTAACAGTCAAGCTTTATTTATGTTCCTTGAGTTATACTATTCTGTACTCGGACCGTCACCTCTTTCTTCACCCTATTCCATGAGTTGTAACTCGTAACTTTGGTGGGTGGTCCCCTCTTGTTTTTGCCCGGTCACCTCCGTGTTATGAATTAAGGTGGTCAGGTTAATACTTACAATTGACTCTGACCATCCCCACAACCTCATGGAATTCTTGAGCTGAATTTATTTATTCTAGCATGAGTTTGTATTCTATTTCTAACCTTCTGTACACCCCCAATTGAACTTGTGATTTCAGGTAGTTGATTTGGGCTAGGAGGATGCGGTGGGGAGACGACGCGCTTCTTAGGATTTAATTTATCTTTCCAGTTTGATTTAGCATCACTAAGTTTCTCATATGGTTTGTATGATTTTAGATTGCCGACTTCTGCGTTTGTGTTTGAGTTTGTGACCATTCATGGTAGAGATTAAATTTGAATGATTTTGACCATTCTTGGTAGAGATTGAATTTGAGTATTGTTATCACCCGTTTTTGGGCGAAACGTGGACGTGCTCGGAGCGCGGTGGGCTGGCGTGTGTTCAGAGCGGTGCGCAACCATGCGCCCTTGGGCGGCGAGCTGGCGTGCCCCCGGGGCAGCGTGCAGCCATGCTTACTACGACCTGATATGAAGACTGACTACCCCCACCCGTACTTGGATAGTACATCCCAGGAGGTCACCCATCCTGAGGACTACTCCAGTCCAAGCACGCTTAACTGCGGAGTTCTGAGGAACTCTGCTCCACGAAAAGTGGTTAACCAGATGGTGATATAGTCTTTCATATCATGTCTTATAAGCTTCTTCGATT
>JAOWBR010083479.1:0-14809 GCA_028571145.1 Dionaea muscipula
CAAAATTTTTAATACACCAATTCACCCCCCCCCCCTCTTGGTGTACTCTTGGATTACTAACAAATATGCTTATATAATTCGTCGCTCATTCGTAGGAATGTCAACTGGATTCATTTCATCTACAAACTGGATAAACCTCCTCATATTTCCATCTCTTCTCATACAACCTTTTCTTTCTCCCGAGTGTAACACTTCATTGAAATCTCTACCAACACACCATGGTCCTGGGAAATTTCTCTTGCGTTCCAAAAGAACTCCCCACAATTCTCTTCTATTTGCCGGATCACAAGGTGCATAAACATTCACAAAAAGACATTGAAAACCATCATTACATATCCCATTCAACAGAATAAAGGAACGATTGCCTACCATGCTTGTTACATTAAACTCAGAAGAACTCTAAACGCAAAGTAACCCACCGGAGTTACCATCTACGTCCACTGAAACAAAGTCCATATCATTCAATGGCCACACTGATCTAGCAAACACCCGGTCCATCAAAACACTCATAGACTCCTGAATCAGCGCTAGGTCAATCCATCAATTTTTTATCTGAATTCAAAGCTTCCTCCACTTCTCAGGCCTACACAAACCTCTCGCATTCCACGTGAGGATTTGCATAAAAGCTTTGGAACTCCCCCAAACTCCCCACTCCCTACACACTTCTTCTTAGTAGATATTTGATCAGGATAAATAGCTAAGCAATGATTTTGAACAATAGATGTCTCTGTTGGAGCACCCTAGTTTTCCTATTTTCTTTAATAGGTCCAGAATATACTTTCTTTGAGACGAACTAATAGCGAATCACCTCAATGCCTATAAAGTGTTTTAGGCTGCCCATATCTTTTATTTCAAATCATGATGCTAGATAACTTTGGAGACTACTAATGTCTACTATGGTATCACCTATCACTACCATATCATCCACATATGTTCCCTGTACACTTCTTCTTCTAAGTCCCCATGGCTCATATATCATATCCATGCAACCCTTGGGGAACAACTGTGGCACTGATGAGATACCCTCTCTTATCATGGCTTGTAGCATGCAATAGCATTAATCAGAACCATGTTTTGTACGTTAGAATCGTTAACTTGGTGTTGAACGGAGCTTCAATTGATTCATTATTAACTGAAACACTGTGCCCCCCAACTGAAGAAGTGATCTAGTCGAAGGTGGGAATGATCAAGTCACGCCCTTCGATTGATTCCATCGCCAAGCATTTTGCGTCCTACACGACTGACTGCAACGTAATTCTGGAAAGACTGGTCGAGAATGGGGGTGGTTGATGAGTGCACGGCAGTGCACTCTGCACGTCCTTAATCTTAGTTTGTTTCATGTGTTTCTAATGTTAAAGTGCTCGATTAATATAATATTTCATTTAGCATATATTATCATATGTTTTGCTATTTCACCCGTGTTTTTATGTATATTTGCAGATTTTAGGATGCACGGAGGTAGACCGATGCTCGTATGGACTTCGGTCGAGCATTAGCCCCAGCCAGGGCGAAAAAATGAAGAAAAACGAGCTAGGAGCTAAGTACGCAAGCTAGGCACTCACCACGTCCATGTTATTTTAACAAGGTCGTGTTGTCTCTGTGGAGTTTTTGGAGGCCAGAGTTTACCATGGGTGTGTTTGTATAACATGACTGTGTTTCAATGTTTACCACAGTCGTGTTGTCTTACCACGAGCGTATTGTTCATAGTTCACTACAGCGGTGTTTACTTAACACGCCCGTGTTGTACATATCTCTGATGGCCTATTTAAGGCGTCGGCCTTACTCGTTCGTACTCTCTTTTCTCCTCTGGGGGACACTTTGACAAAGGGTCTAGAGGGCGATTCCGAGGGCGATATCGGGGGGACGTTCGAGCGACCTTGGAGGAGGATCAGAGGGCCATTCTGGAAGAAGCTTGGGATCTTCCCTCGTCGTCTTGTTGCCGCTCTCGTTGTTGACAGCGTCAGCCCGGAGTCAAGTCATCATCTCGGTATTTTTAGGCACATGTGTACTCTTGTTATCTTTTTGCCTATGTCTTCCATTAATGTTGTAGAGATGATGAACAGTATGTGTGGCTAAATTCTTATGAGTTTAGGGTCCTGATGAAACACTGCTTGTTTTGATTTGTATGACTGTTATCGTTTGATTACTTCTGCGATTTTCACTGCTTGTTTAAGCGTCTTGGATGAAAGACTTGTATGCTTGCATGATCACATCGATTGTTTTTTCAATTCTCATTGTCGGTTAAGTCACTTAGATGAGGGACTTTTACGCTTGCATGATTATTGTGAAAGTTATACGTCATAGGTGTCCACTGAACTCCTGAGATAAATTATGCCCACTTAATTAACCAGATAATTTATGCCATGATAAGGGGGTAACAAAAAATGATTAACTAAGGAATCAAACAGACAGTTTAACATGTTAAATTGATTGCAGTATGGAATCAGGGCCCTAGACCACTTTCCTATCTATTGTCACACAATTCCACCATGTGCGCACGCTTCTTTTATTTTATTTTATTTTATTTTATTTTATTTTATTTTCTACTACTTGTCATTTAAGTTAGCAAAAATCTGAAAGCCAACCAATTTAATCTCAACTAAGCTAGAACGGGAATTAATTAGATCTAGGCTTTTAGACCACCGTCCCTGTGGGATTGACACATGTGCTTGCCGCTGTTCTCGTAACCGTAGCATAGTACATAAATTTTAATTTAATTAATTTGACCACGCAACGACAGTGATCGGTGTTCTCTTAAGTATAGAGGTTATTGGTCTTGGGGATGGCTTGATTTTGGTGAGATGATGGTGGAACATTGGGGATATTGGTGCAAAGGAGATACGAATGAACCTGCTCTAATAGTATGTTAAAGTAAAGAATATAAAAGACTTTGTTGAGATTGTGGCTCAAAATTCACTTTTGGATGCTTTTGGTGTTCACACGGACGTCTATAGGTACGTCCGTCAAGCGTCGATTTTTTGTTGATGGGCACGGACGTTCGTACGGACGTCCGTGAATATCTCAGTCTGCGTCTGGCACGAGGACCGGATGTCCGTAGACTTAGCCGAAACGTCTAATCTTCTAAAAATCAGAAACGACGAAAATATTTGGAAATATTACGATGATTTTATTTGCAGCCTTATATAAGAAAATTTTGTTTGAGCCTTTTGGGACAACACTTGTTTAGACAACCTCTCCACTTGTTTTGGTGTCGAAGACATCCAGAGACTCAGATCAGATCTGTGAGAACGATTGGAGGCTGTTTGGTATAGGATTCTCACCGTCCGTTTATTCTTCTCCGTTGGTTAGAGCTTTCTATCCCTTTTGTTCTTTGTTTGGGATTTGTCTGATCTTTTAAAGGTTCTACCTTTAGCATGTTAGTGGTTTCTTTTGGCTGCCCTATTATGTAATCGCACTCTTTTGTTAGTGGATCTATTATTTTTCCGTCGTCTATTTGGTTTGCCTGTTTCATCTGTTTATTTGCTTCCGTTGATTTATACTTCCGCAGCGTAGGTGACACAACGTTCGCGTTGTGCTCTTGCCTCTGAACCTAACAAATGGTATCAGAGCATAGGTTGTCAGATCTGGTTTTGGATTTGGGGTTCGATCGAATTTAGGATTAGGGTTTTGGATCAAGATTTGTTTTTACCCTATTTGTGGTGATTAGGGTTTGGTGATCTTAATTGTTGTGTGCCCTGATTTATTCGGTGATATTCTGTGTGTCTTGTTTGGTTTTGAATCTGCTTTTGGATTTGTGCATCCTTGGGATTTGCTTGTCCTCTTGCTTTTAGGGTCTTCTATTGGATTAGTTGCTCTCTTCCCATGGCTAAATTTGAGATAGAAAAATTTACTGGCTCCGAGGACTTCACCCATTGGCGTATTCAAATGACCTCTGTCTTGGTTAAGGTGGGATTTGATGGGGCGATTGCTCCCGCTGTTGCGGTCGACAAAACATTTGTGACTATGGACAAGCAGGTTTTGGCTACTATTCGTCTTGATTTGTCTAATGTTATTTTCAGGCGAGTTCAAGAGGAGGAGACTGCCGAGAATTTGTGGAAGAAATTAGAAGAGACCTATACGGACAAATCTGTGTATACTAAAATGCACCTGATGATGCAGCTGTTTAAGGTTAAGATGAAACAGGAGGAGTCTTTACAGTTGTATGTGGATAGGTTCAATCGTGCTGTTAGGAACCTAACCAATATTGGCTTTGAGTTTTCTGATGAGATGAAGGTTGCACTGTTGTTAACCCCGTTTGTCTCTTTCTTATTCGATAATTAGGGATCAGATTTTGCATAGTATGCAAGCGGCTGATTATAAGAAGGTTTTGGAGTAGCTCATATCTAAGGAGATAGTGAAGAAGACCATTGTGGAGGATTTTACACCACAGACTGGTGGTGATAGTTAGGGTCTGCTTGTGTAGGGTAAATAGGAGTTTGACCACAATAGCCGTAGGGGTGGCAGTGGATTTGGGCGCTCTAGTTCTAGACCTCGTGATATGAGCAGGGTTAGGTGTCACTACTCCAAGAAATCTGGGCATATGAAGTTTGAATGTTCGAAGCTTGAGGACAGCGACGGTGACAAGAAAGGAAAGAAAGTTGTGACGGAAGGTGATAAGAAGTAGGGTTTGTTGAATGAGGTGCTTTATGATAGTGATGATCCATGTGGGTTTGTTGCTACCCAGAGTTCTGATGTTGTTGATTTTAGGACCTGTTTGATACTTAACTGGGCTTGTTCCTTCCATTTGACTCCCCGTCACAATTGGTTTATTTCCTACAGATCTGTACCTGTTATCACACCAAATTACCCCTCCTCACGTGGACAAAAGGGCGGCAATTGAGACAACCAAATTCGTCATACAATATCAAAACTCAAACCAAGACCAGACCTAGGATCAATCAAGCCATCATAATCAACAAGGATCAGATACGACAATAACTCAACTGAAAACATAGGATCGAAGGTCTGAATCTCGGGTCAAATCCCGCTCAAGCCCGATCAGTCACCGTCATCGATGGCATGGATCACCTTCGTCCATGATCTGCCTCCACCCTCATCTCCGACCAACACACTGCCCGTCATCTTCCTCGTCATCAAGCTGCACAGCCTCCATCGACGACCACCGACGCCAGGCAGCACCAACCACCACGTCCACCGGGCTAATCAACCTTCATCATCACCGGGTAGAGCATCCACATCGCCGGCTAGATCTGGCAGCCTCTCCACATCGCTGGGCCGAGCTCAGCTCTTCGCCGGGCTGAGCAGCCTCGCCGGGCTGCTGGTCCTCCTTCGCCGAGCTAGTCATCATCGTCGGGCAGGTCCAAATCTGCCATCACCTGGTTGATCATCTCCTCACCAGCTCCGGGCTGATCATCTCCTCAACAGCTCCGGATTGATCATCTCCCTCTCATCGGGCTGCTACTTCACATCGCCGGGCAGATCTTTCGGCCTCCTCTTGCTGAGCTAATCAGGCCTACACGCTGGGCAGGTTCGTCGGGCTCATCACTTCTTCTGCTGGGCAGGATCGTCGAGCTCCTCCGCCGAGCTCCCCTATGGGCTCATCATCTTCCTCACGCAGCTTTCCTCTTCTTCATTTGCCATGTTGCAGATGGCCTTCCCTTAAGTTGTTGACTATAGTCAACCATGAACATGGGAATAACATCATGGGCCAACACATTTATCACAGCCCATTGATTAAATATGTGTAACTAGCCCATGTCTCTTGACTTGCAGGTGATATTTAGAGTATTTTCTCTCTCCTGACTTTGACCGGGCCCGGGCATCATCTCGAGCTCTCCACTCGCCCTTGAGTTCATGATCAAACTCGACTAACTCGGTCAATCCCGGTACAAGGATCCCGAACTTTATGAGAAGGTTCTCAGCTTCGCCAAAGGAACACGACCACTGTTCGTTCATCAATCGGAGCTCCAATCATGTCGTACGGTCTTCTCGAAGATTCCAGTGACAAAACCGTAAATATCCAACTTCATTCCCTATAAATAGGGGCTCATCCCCTTTTTTCTATCTCTTTTTCATACTTCTGACGCTCTTTTTCCGTTGTGATCTTGATTCTTCTCCTAGTCGAGCACACTTGCTTACTTAAGCATCGGAGCGGTCGTCCCGGACCCACACGTCGAGCTTCCCTCTGACGCTTATTTTATCCTTCTAGGTCGGCAAGTTGGATCCTTCCTCATCTGAGCCGAGCTAGTTCGACTTAGTTTATTGGACCGTTCTTTCCTTTGGTCAAACACGTCCGGTTCCGGTCCTTGAACCGTTTGGTGTTAGTTTGAGAATTTTCAAGCGTAACAGTACCGCATAGAGTTTCTGTCCATATTGATGATGGTTCAGTCTGCAGGATTGTTGGGATGGGGACAGTTCGAGTTAAGATATTTGATGGGTCAGTTTTGGTTCTGTTTGGGGTTCATCATGTGCCTAGATTGAAGAAAAACCCGCTGTCTTTGGGTGTTTTTTATGACGATGGTTATAGTCAGTCCATTCATGATGGTTCTTTCCGCTTGTCTCATGGTTTGCATATTGTTCTGAAGGATCGGATGATCTGTGGTTTGTTTCATTTGTTGGGCAGTACAGTGGTTGGTTCGGGTGCACCTTTGACATCATTTTCAACTTGTTCCACTTCAGGGGGAGTTTAGCGTGCTGTTTCGGGTTTGAGAAAGCGAGTGTAGTTTGAAGTGGAGTCGGGTCCCGTCAATTCCTCCACAGTTAGGCCAGGTCAGCTACCATTGTCTGTAATTCAGTTAGCTCGTTCCGTTTCAGCTTGTGTTGCTTAGACTGGAGAGCGGGTCACTAGTTTTGGCAATGTGTCTTTGAGACCCAGGCGTAGTTTGGTTCGACTTAGGCATGCTTCTCAGGCTTATGGTACTGGTTCTGTTTTGAAGCCCGGGGTTGGTAGTTGACTTGTTTTGGCGTATGATCCTTGTTTTGACACTTTTGGTTTTGGCACTAGTTTAGCGGTCCCTAATTTTACTCGGTTAGCGAGTGTCGTAGGGAGGTCTTGTTTGGCATGATTTGTTCTCGTTGGGGGAATTCGGCAGCTTTGGCAACTTTGGTAGCATTTGGCAACTTGTTGGACTTTGGTTCTTTTGTTGTCCTTTTATGCTGCATTTTTGCTTTGTTTTGACGTTTGTCTCGTTTGTTTTGGTTTGGCGGTTGGTGTCTTTTTGTGGCTTCATGGTGGTGATTTTGTTCCAGAATGTGAGAATTCGAGCCAAGGTGGAGATTTGTTGAGATTGTGGCTCAAAATTCACTTTTGGATGCTTTTGGTGTTCACACGAACGTCCGTCAAGCGTCGATTTTTGGTTGATAAGCACGGACGTCCGTGATTGTCTCATCCCGCATCTAGCACGAGGATCGGAGGTCCGTGGACTTGGCCCGGACGTCCGATCTTCTGAAAATAAAAAACGGCGGAAATATTTGAAAATATTACGATGATTTTATTTGCAGCCTTATATAAGGCAATTTTGTTTGAGCCTTTCAGGACAACACTTGTTTAGACGACCCCTCCATTTATTTTGGTGTCAAAGATATCCAGATACTCAGATTAGATCCATGAGAGCGATTGGAGGCTGTTTGGTACGAGATTCTCGCCGTCCGTTTGTTCTCCTCCGTTGGTTAGAGCTTTATATCCCTTTTGTTCTTTGTTTGGAATTGTTCAGATTTTGTAAAGGTTCCACCTTTGGCATGTTAGTGGTTCCTTTTGGTTGTCCTATTGTGTAATCGCACTCTTTTTTGTTAGTAGATCTATTGTTTTGCCGCTGTCTATTTGGTTTGCCTGTTCCATCTCTTTGCTTGCTTCCGTTGATTTGTGCTTCCGTTGCGTGAGTGGCACAACGTTCACGTTGTGCTTCTGGCTCTAACCGTAACAGATTTTGGGTGTGTTTGATTGTAGGATAAGAAAATGGGGGATATGGAGTAATGAGGGATATAAGAAGGTATTGTAATAATGAGGGATATGGAGTAATGGAGGATTATTTTTTAATGTATTTGTTTTATAGATATAATTCGTCGCATAATTTTTTGGTGGAAAAAGTTCGTCGGAAAATTTTCGTCGGAAAATGTTCGTCAGGAAAAGTTTGTTGGGAAATTTTTGTCGGAAAAATTTTCGCCGGGAAAAGTTCGTCGGAAAAATTTACGTCCGAAAAAGTTCGTCGGAAAAAGTTCGGCGGAAAAATTTTCGTCGGAAAAATGTCACCAGAAAATTTTCGTCGGAAAAGGTTTCCCGGGAAATTTTCGCCGAGAAAAGTTCGTCGAAAAAGTTTTTTCCCAAAAAAGTTCTCGGAAAAAGTTTGCGGGAAAAATTTCACCGGGAAAAGTTCATTGGAAAGATTTCGTCGGAAAAAGTTCGTCAGAAAAGTTCGTAGGAAAATTTTCGTCGGAAAAAGTTCGACGAGAAAATTTCGTCGGAAAAAGTTCGACGTAAAAAATTCGTAAGAAAAAGTTCGCTGGAAAAAGTTATTCGACATATTCTACATTGACAGTATAAGTAATACCACCTCCCTCATTACTTCATATCCCTCATTTTTACCGTATTCTAATTCGAAGGTACTATATATTCTCACCCTTTTTTTTAAATCAAACACAGTATAACATATATATAGGATATGTTATATTATGTCCAAATCTCCCAATCAAATACCATGTGGTATTAGTATGTGGGATAGCTAGTACTATCCCACATGCTAATACCTGTATCAAACAGGCCTTTTGTATATTCTCCGAATGTTTCAAAGCTATACAGAAGCCCCTTCTTTTCTAGGAGGAGGACGTAATAAAGATAGAAAATATAAAGATATCTTGAGTTTAACATAAAGATATAAGAAATATATTATATGTTAAACTCAAAATTTTCACTAAAGATAGATATATTAAATGAGATGTCATTAATAAATAAATTCTAACAATTTTGAGATGAAACCCTTACGTTGTGTTTGGTTACGGAAATGAAATATTGATGAATGAAATTGTAATTCCATCAGAATAGAATAGAGAGACAAATAATAAAATTGTTATGGCTCTAGGAATAGTTATGAATTTATTTGGTTCAAATGAATATCTATTCTAAATTTTATTCTATTCTCATGTTTGGTACCTATAATAATACTACAAAACCTGCAAGGGGGTGACGTAGTTGGTCGGCGCTCACCCACCTATCCTTGAGATTTTAAGTTCGAACTGCAGCTTAAGAAGCGTGGTGAAAATGTCAAGAGGAAGGGTTAGGTAGAGACTCTTAGAAATGAGTTTGAGTTCCTTGACCTCTTGTGGTTACAAGCTCATCACCCTTCGAGGTGGTTAATCAGAGTATGTGGTTTGTGGGCTATTGCATATTTCCCGGGATTAGTCTCCGAGGTATGCGAAAGCTGGCCCGGGGATACCTTGGTTATTAAAAATAAAATAATACAAAGAAATCCAAAACAAGAATAAACTTATAACAAGTTGTAATATCTAATACATAATCCATAACAAGCTTATACATTATTTTAGCCACCATAATTAAGGTTTTCGGGTGTCGGAATATGATTACCGAGAGAGACGCACAATAGAATAGATAATACCAACGTAAATTGTGAAATTTTTTATTTTCTTTCTAGTAGCAATAGTATTGCCTTTGGCATACCTATTGTCATCTTAAAAATGAAGCAAACAAGACAATGGTTATTCCATTGGCAATAGAAAGGCAATATAATAGCTATTGCAATCAATCAAAGGCACCATCAGTGTTGAGTTTGAGATGACAGTTCTTGTGCAACGAGGCGCATTGTGGGTCGTGACTCTGGCGCAGAACTAGTGCATGCCAAAGCTGCTCTGATCACGAGAGCCACATCCATTGCTAGTTGCCGTGTAGGAGGAGAGAGTCGCTGGTCCAAAAAGCTCAAGTCTTGATCATTTACCAACAATGATAAAGAAGGCAGTAGTTCTCCTGGATGCTTCCCCATCATAACCTCCAATGTCACAATTCCAAAGCTATAAACATCACATTTCTCGGTCACCCGCGTTGTTTGAGCCAGCTCTGAACCAAACGAAGAAAAATAAACAAATAAACTATAGTTGTTGATTGATAAGATGCTAAGCAGAGCGACTAAGTAAGAGACTTACCAGGAGCCATGTAGCCATATGATCCAGCTAGTACTGTTGTCCAATTGGTTGTGTCTGAGCTCAACAGCTTGGCTGTGCCAAAATCGGAAAGCCTTGGCTCAAAATCATTGTCAAGCAAGATATTGTTTATAGACACATCACGATGAACGATAGGAGGGGAGCAATCGTGGTGCAAGTAAGCAAGTGCATGAGCCAACCCTCGCACGATATTCACCCTTTGGCTCCAGCTGAGCTCCGTAGCGCCTTCTTTGTTGTACAGCACATTGCCCAAACTACCTCTCTCAACAAAGTCATAAACCAAGTACATGTTGTTCCCCCTTGTCGAGCAAAACCCATATAGCTTGATGATATTCCGGTGCCTGACTTCTGTCAATGCTCGAATCTCATTCTCAAAACTCTGCTTGTTTGGGAATGAAAC
Organism: Dionaea muscipula; assembly: GCA_028571145.1. NCBI lineage: Eukaryota > Viridiplantae > Streptophyta > Magnoliopsida > Caryophyllales > Droseraceae > Dionaea > Dionaea muscipula. Next base: position 10,529 of record JAOWBR010083479.1, read on the forward strand.
GTCACTGGACTCTATCACGGTGAGCTTTTTAACTGCAACGGTCAGATCTGCTGTCAGTGCTGCTTTGTAGACACTCCCAAACCCACCTTTTCCTATGCAGTATCTATCATTGAAGTCTTCCGTGGCCTTGACAATTTCACTAAAAGTGAATCGCCCTTCTCGTTCCCAGATCAAAGACTCTGCTTCATACATTCGTAACATTCTTGAAGTCTCCTCATCATGCTGCTTGGTCTTCCGTCTATAGATTGCAATTAGAGAAACAGCTGCAGCAAGTAATAGGAGGAGGACGACTGGGACAGTGATTCCAAGTATAATCTTCTTATGACTTGTGTGGGAGTTGACATTGCTGGAAGCTGGGTTGCAAGGAGATAGGCCTTGCACATTATTACCGCATAAACCAGAATTTCCGGCAAAAAATCCTTGTTGGAAGCTGCCACTCGGGATGGAGCCACTTAGATTGTTGTAGGAGAGATCCACAGATTGCAGACTAATCATGCCCGACAGAAGCGATTGTGAAATGGATCCTGTGAGATGGTTGTGGGACAGATTCAGCTGTTCTAGTGACTTAAGTTTGCCAAGGTTTTGTGGGATTGGACCGGACAGTGAATTGCTGCTGAGATCCAACAAGACCTGCAGAGAGAATAAGTTTCCTAGCTCAGGTGGTATTTGACCGGAGAGATCGTTCTCACCCAGATTCAAGCTTATTAAATTCCCACAGTTTCCAAGCTCGACTGGGATTTCACCCGTCAAGTTGTTTCCTGACAAATCAAGGAACTGGAGGTCTCTCAAATCGCCAATGGTGTCTGGAACGTTCCCTGACAGATGATTTCTGCTCAGATTTAGCCTACCCAGAATGCTTAAACTCCCTAGTTCAGCTGGAATCTCCCCTGATAGTTGATTCGAGTCGAATGCGAGATCCTGCAACTTCCGTAGATTCGCTAGCTCAACGGGTAGTCTCCCGGAGATGCTATTCTGATCGAGGTGCAAGGTGGTGAGATTCACACATTCACCCAACTCAGGGGTAAGTTCACCAGAAAACTGATTCCTGCTGATGCTTAGAAAGGTAAGGTTGGGGTGTACCCCAAACACCTGTGATATGTTCCCACTGAACTGATTCTCTTCAAGCCGGACCCTGACTAGCCCCGAGCAATTCCTCAGGCATCCCGGAACTTTTCCGGTGAGGTTGTTGATGTTAGCAGTAAACTCAGTAAGAGCGAAACCACTGCATAACTCAGGTGGCAATACACCTGAGAATGTATTGTTTGAAAAGCTAACATTGGCCAGGTTTGGATTATTCTTGCCCAGCTCCTGTGGAATGATACCCACAAAATTGTTCGTGAACAGAGAGAGGACTGAAAGGCTGCTGCATAGAGCAAGTGAATCTGGCAACTCCCCCTGTAACCTATTAGAGTTGAGATCAAGTATGGTCAACGCTGTGAGACTCCCAATCCCTGAAGGGATAGTCCCAGAGAGATTGTTTTCAAAGAGCTGCAAAACTGTGAGGCTGGTGAGGTTCCCAATTGTTGCAGGTATTGGACCTGAAAGTTGGTTAGTCGATAAATCAAGCTGTGTCAATCCTTTCAAGTTCCCGATCTCGGGTGGGATTAAACCGGACAACTCGTTGCCATATAGAAAGAGAATACCAAGCTTTTCCAGTAGCCCAATTTCTGGTGGAATTGCTCCATTGAACGCATTGTGTTGAAGTTGCAGTGAGGTCAATTCAGTCCAGTTGGAGATCAGGTATGGCGAGATCTCACCTGACAGTTGGTTCTCAGATAAACCCAGCTGGGTTATCTTCCTGAGGTTCGATAACGACAGAGGCAATGCCCCAGTCAGTGAATTCCCAGCAAGTGCTAGAAAGCTGAGCTCGGTACACTGTCCTAGCTCAGAAGGAATGGAAGAAGAGAGGTTACTCGAACTAAGATCGAGATATTGGAGGTTCCGAAGATTGCCTATGGATGAAGGGATGCTGCTCCCTGTGAAGGGATTTTTGTACAGCTCAAGATGTTGCAGAGCAACCATTGATCCAAGGCCATCAGGGATTGAACCCGTGAACTGATTAGATCCCAGACGAAGGTCTATCATCCTGGAGAGCCTAGTGATGTTTGGTGATAAGTCTCCCCCGAATTGGTTCAGTGTGAGGTTAAGGTACTGAAGCTGAGGAAGGCTGGTATAGAGAGATTCAGGGAGCGAGCCATTGAATGCGTTCTGGGTCATGTCTAGATACACCAAGCTCTTGCATTTGACAATGAAGCTAGGAAATTGTCCATCAAAGTTGTTGAGATAGAGATTGAGATATGTCAAGGAAGGGAACCCAGCAACCCCTGACCAATCAGGATTCTCAAAGTAGTTCCCTCCGAGGTTCAAGTACCTCAGCTTCTGCAAATTCCCAATCTGATACGGCAAGACATCACCAAGGTTGTTATTGAACACACTCAGATGTTGAAGCTCCGTCAAGAGGCCAATCTCCGACGGCAGGCTGCCGTTGAAAAGGTTGTTTCCCAGGTCAAGGTAAGTGAGCTTGGAGACATCATCACCAATCGCCGAGGGTATCGTCCCATTGAGGCTATTGCCATTGAGATTGAGACTTGTGAGGCCAGGAAAAGCAGAGAAGTTGAACTGGGCAAGCGTCCCAAACAGGTTCTGGTTACTCAGGTCGATCCCTGAGATGCCTGATGCGGTGCCGCAGGTAATCCCAGTCCAGCTGCATAGGTTATTGAGATTGGTGAGCTTCCATGATAAGGAGAGGGAAGGAGGAAGAGGAGAAGAAAGGGTGTTCTTCCATTGGATGAGAGCTTGGGCCTCAGATTGAAGAGATGTGGATGATGTTGTGCATGTGAGCAGGAAGGAGGAGGAGAATAGCAGAACCTGAAGCAGGATAGGGGGACTGTATGTGGTGGGTGCTGCCATGACTAAAAGGGGTTGGGAGTATTGAACACTTCTTTGTGCGGAAATGACTAGCTGTGGCTAAAGGATGGAGGCATTTTGTGTTAAACTTAAATATATTTGACCCAAAAAACCAATATGATTCAATACTCAGCAAGTTGATGGTGGCATTGTTGACTCTTTCAAATTCATCAGCTGCACACTGGACAGTTGACAATTAATCCGGTTGACTTTGACCATAATTATTCTGTGTTTATACTAGGTTGGTCAGAATCTCTCATATTGAAGTATCTGAAGTATGAGAACCATCAATAATTCTTGTCGTCCCCTGCCGTCCAAGCCGGAAGAGGCAGCGGGTCTCCTAGAATAATCCGAGATCCATACATATAAACTCAATAATTATCATGAATTTAGCTGGTGGAGAAAAGTCAGCAAACAGTCATCAAAATCAAACCGTTTGCCAATGGTTTCCATTGGGCAAGAATATTTATGCCCAATTTCTTGCAAATTTTGACTAGTACAACTGTACAAGAAAGTATTAATTAGTTGAAAGGTGTATTTTGATAATGTTGACCCTAAAGGTTTTGATGACTGACAAATCAGGTTTTGATGACTGACAAATCATTGAATTCTGATTATTGAACAATATATGCTTGCATGCTATGTATAATCATGATGCAGAAATAAAGAAGTTTGGACCATGAGTCAGGATTGGAGTATTGGAAAAGAAAGAGTCTGGATTGCTTGATGAGCAAGGGATGCTGAACAGAAGAGTTCGCTAGAGATGCTATGCTTGGATATCAAGTCTGCTGGACATGTTTTTTTTTTTGTATTTACAAGGTATGCGAAAGCATGAGTATAAGAATCGATCCATGCATTCTCCGGGTCTCAACTGCACACACACACACACACACGTGGACCTTCTGGAAATCGATCAAATAGTATTCTCTACATCCTTCAGAAATATTTCAACATGAAATATTATTTCTGTTCCAGAGTGAGAATCTCAAGATTAGGAAGTTTTCATCTGATATTTTCTCTTGATTTAAAACGGGAAATTGGTTTTAGAGATCAATTAATTTTTCTTTCTTGAATAACTTCCACTTTGAGAAACCGATTGCTTTCCACACTTAAGATTATTGGCATGCTTTCCAAACCTTGAACTGAACTGACTGAGATTCTGACCTTAATTATTGGAGGAAAGAAATTGAGTTTCATTTCCTTTAAAATGAATCGGTTTTTCCACTGATGATTTATGCGAAAAAACCATCTACTGAGCCTGATTGTTTTCAAGCACAACCCGAGCAATGTTGAGTTTAGGAGCATTCAGGTTTGATCTTCTTGTTCATTGTTTTCGCATCATCTTGTAGGTAGATGAGTTGAATGTAATAGCAT
>JAOWBR010083590.1:0-14808 GCA_028571145.1 Dionaea muscipula
AAACAGTTACTCCTGGTATTTGAAGAGTAACGGTTGCTTTATTTTAATAGATTAGATAATGAATAGAGAGAGTGAGTTTTTGAGATTTTAAAAAGTGGGCATTTAAAATAATAAAAAAAAGTAGATTTGAGCTAATTTGCTAAAAATTTTGATGAGCATGTTAATGATGCTCTTATATTGTAACAGTTAACCAAAGAGTTAACTTTTGCTAAGAGTATGTTGAGTGGTATGTGAAATCAAGGGCGTAAAAAAAAAAAATCAAAAGTTAATGTGTAAAATTGTTTTAAGGTGTGTAAAATACTTAAGTTGAAAAAATTACTTAACTCCACATTGATATTATCACTGTAACAAAATTAGAAAAATAAAACAAAAATAATCCCACCCACCTATACTTCCTCCCCCTTCCCCTCAACTCCAAATTCAGGATGAAATTTATTTTTGAGCCCGATAATATAACATATATTCGATTGGATACCTAATAATATTAATGATTCAATTTAGGGTTTGAACTATTAAAACATACTTCAATTGGGTCATGTCCGTTAAAAATCAAACGGATTTGCTTACGTGGCAAACGAAATTGTCACATGGCATGTCACGTCAGCTTCAAAAAATAAAAAAATATTTAGAAATTATAAAAAATTGAAAAAATTTCTAAAATTACTAAAAAATTCTTAAAAAATCTAAAAAATTATATATAAAAAAAAATCAAAAATTGCCCCGGACCCCAATCCCGACTCTGATCCCGACCCTGAACCCGACCCCAAACCCGACCCCGAACCCGACACCAGACTCCGATCCTGACACTGACCCCGACACCGAACCCGGACCCCAACCGAACCCGGATCCTGACACTGACCCCGAACCCCGACACCGAACCCGACATCAGACTCCGATCCTGACATCAACCTCAGACCCGGACCCCAACCCTGGACCCCAGACCCCTACATCGACCGCGGACCCCGACATCGACCTCGGACCCGGACCCCGACCCTGGACCCCGGACCCCGGATCCCGACACCGACCCCGACATCGACCTCGGACCTGAACTCGGGCTCGGGACCCCGAACCCGGACACTGACATCGACCCCGGACCTCGACAATGATATCGACCCCGGACCTCGATACCGACCCTGGGCTCCGGACCCCGACCCCGAACCCCAACACAGACATTGGACCCCGACAACGACCTCGACCTCAGACCTCGGACCCCGACCCGGACCCTGACACCGACCTTGGACGCCCGAGCCTGGACCCCAACACCAACACTGGACCCTGAACGCCCGACCCCGGACACCGGACCCCGACACCAACCTCGACCCCGGACCCCGACGTCGGACCTCGACACCGAACCCCAACACCCGACCTCGAACCCCGACACCGACCCCGGACCCCGAGGTCCGGGGTCGGGAGTCCAGGATCGGTGTCAGGATCCGTGCTTGGTGTCCGAGTTAGGGTTCGAGGTCGGGGTCTGGGGTTCGGGGGTCGAGGTCTGGCGTCGGGGTACCGGGTACGAGGTCGGGGTCCGGGGTCGAGGTCGGGGTCTGGGGTTCAGGGTCGATGTTGATGTCCGGATCCGAGGTCCGAGGTCGATGTCGATGTCGGGGTCCGGGGTCGGTGTCGGCGTCGGGGTCCGGGATCTGAGGTCGGTGTCTGGGTCCGGGGTGAGTGTCAGGATCGGGGTCTGGTGTCGGGATCGGGTTCGGGTTCGGGGTCGGTGTCGGGGTCGGGTTCGGGGTCAGGGTCAGGATTGGGGTCCTGGGCAATTTTTTGATTTTTTTGATTTTTTGAATTTTTGAATTTTTTATAGATTTTTTAAATTTTTTTTATAATTTTCTTAGATCTTTTTATAATTTTATTAGATCTTTTAAGAATTTTTTTAGATTTTTTTTTTTGTATTTTTCGAAGTTTTTGAATTTTTTATAATTTCTTAATATTATTTTATTTTTTTGAAACTGGCGTGGCATGCTACATGGCAATTCCGTTTGCCACGTAAGTAAATTTGTTTAATTTTTAACGGACATGACCTAATTGAAAAATATTTTAATAGTTCAAACGCTAAATTAAATAATTAATATTATTAGGTATTCAATCGAATATAGACTATATTATCGCGCTCAAAAGTAAATTTCAACCCCAAGCTCACTCTGTTGAATTTTAGATTGTGGCTCTCCAAATTTGATTGATAAATTTTGTGTACCAATAGGATATATTTTAACTTAATTTTCAGATGAATGGTGTAAAATAGGCAAATTGAGTTTGGAATTTGGTACCACTGAACATGCTTTTAACCTAATGCTTCCAATGTCAGATGCCATATCATCTACAAACCAAGTTAGCCAAAAATAAAAAAAAAAAAAAAAAACTTGTTGGAGATACTCCATACTCATTGGAGAATCACACATTCACTAAAGTTAACAACTACTCATTTCATTTTATTACTATGTCATGTAACAAACACCAACTAATCCAAAAAAAAAAAAAAAATTCACTCTTGGAGATGGACCGAGAGAAAAAAAGATGACAAGATTTGTTAAGTGTGGCAAACATGATAGCAAAAAACAGAACTCGTGTGGTGCTCAAAATCGACAATAGAATTGGTTAAGCATAACAATACACAACTAACGAAAGATAACAAACAAAATTAAGGCGTTACTGCATATGCTCTACTATGCTTTAATGTTGTGGGGTTAAACGTCTTCGGTTCACATTGAGCATGCTCCGGTCTCCATTTTTCATGTTAGCTCACCTTAATTGATCCATTTTATATGAGTATTATCAACATGACCAGTGGAATAAAAATTATGGAATAGAGAACAAATCAAAATTTTAGATGCTGCATCACATAGAACAAATGAGCCGTGCACAAACCTAGTAACTTATTTTTCGTCGAACAACATAAAGATACTCAAATTTTCCCCTTCAATAAATGGATGCACTGTCAAGTGCAACTGGAATTATCTGCCCATGGGGGGGGACTGCTAGCTATCAAGCCATATCTATACAAAACCTTTAAAAATTAAAACCATCAGAAATCCATCCTCAAGTAGCAATAAAAAGAGAGAAAATGGAACAAGCTTGTACCTGCAGGTATTTTGCTAGCTTCCAACCTTGTCGATAATCCCTCCCCAAAACAACTGCCGCTTAATCCCTCGGAGCAATCTTTATTTTTGGAATTTCTATCAACCAACACAAACGTACCCTGGAATGGAAGCCAAGACCAGAAAAGTGGGTTCGTTCACTTGTACCGCTTAATCCCTTCCCAGTCGTATACACCACACCACCATCTGGTTTCAGGGTTTTACCAAAACTTCTGAGCAGCTTGCTTCAAAAAACTCTAGTCTTCACCGTAACTGCTTCTGGTCATCCATCCAGCTCAGCTATCCTCATCTATGCACAACATTTCGCAGGATACTCCACTGTCGCAGCCAGCCAGCCTTTCGCATCAAATAATGTGATCAGCTCCACAAAAAAAATGAACTAGTTTACAGCTTCGTAGAAGAGAACTTGAGGTTGCAAGTGTCCTTTCTCACACATCGCAAGGACATCGTCCCATGTTCCTATTACCTAAACATAGACACAGTCCATCACTTGGTCTGAAAGTCAGGGTAGTTAGTATAATTAAGATACACAAACTTTCTTATGCGGCCGCCCGCAAATGAAAACAATGCGGACGTCTATTATTTACCGGTAAATAATGAAATAGGTGATTTGATTCCAATTTTTGAGACTGTGTCAGAATTGTTTCATAGGGTTAAATAATCAAGTCCGCAAATTAAAAAATGTGGACACCCACATAGGAAATGGACTAAGTAAGATAACTCCAACTAGGTGACAATTAGAGAACCAGAGGTCCAGAGGGTAGCCTAGCTTCGGTGAGAATCTACGGCTCCCCACAAAGATAAGCAAGTCTTGCCATCTGAGTAAACTAGAAATTGTCCGTGCCGTTGGCACGGTGAATATCCTTACAACTTTAATTATTCTCATAAAAATTATTCGTGTGCTCATATGATGTCCGTGTCATGCCGTGTATTTTATATAATTTTTTAATAAATAAAATAAAAATTATATCAACATTAGACTCGTTTTAATCCTCGTAAAAAATTATAAATTTTGACTATAATATTTTTATATTTAATAAATTATATATTAAAATATAAAAGAAATATAAATTATGGATTGTGTAATATTATATGATGTGATGTGAAAGGGGGAAAGAGAGGTAACCAATGAGAACCTTACTTTTGTCCACATAGGATAATTATGAGAGAGATAGATTCAAAATATGTTTTGTTTTGTTATATAGATGGCAAAAAGAAAGCATTAAATGTGAAACAACAATCAGATAGAAATGTTTTACCTTCACAGTTTTGTCATCATACATGACCCACCGGCCATGGTCATGACTATAGGCAAAACAATGATAATGTTGTCCATAGTAACAAACCTGCGAAAGACAATATAAGTTGGGCAAGTAGAGATCAAATGTTGCATTTTTCCAGATGCACCAATGTTACCTACTACCACTCCAATTAAAGCAAAGATGGTCAAATCATCCAGGGAAAAATACTGGTGGTCAATTAACACGAATAACTATGCTTAGGTGAACAAGAAAAAAGAGGATGCTGAATGGCTAAGGGCATAGGAGGCTAAGGGTTGCAGAAAAGTCGCCAACGTGATACCATTTAACTATTCTACCCTATTTGGAGCTTGATATCCAACACAATTTCCTCTATTTGGCTGATAGGCAACAAAAATAAAGGCAATGAACTGGGACAATTGAATTTTTTTTAAGCCAGGGGATGGCATCTGACTTTTATGGCAGAATATCTTGTCTAGAAAAAGAAACACTGACTACATCACACATGGGATATAATTTAGAGCTGGGGATGAAGAGGAGATCACTTTGACTTCCTAGGTTCAAATAAAGCGCATAATATGAAACCAATCAGCTGCAAAATTTCCTTTGCCATAACTGTGTCTGATTTGAGTCTCCCAGTCTCTCTCGAGCCATTTTTGGCACCTCCTCAACATGGAAGAATGCAGGTGATTTGTTGGGACTGGTGCTGGTATGCTTCGCACCACCCACAAATTATCAAAACCTCCATTACTACCTTGCAGAATCCTCCCTCCCATACCATGCCCAACCTATCCAAAAGTTCAATTTTTGCCATTGTAATATAAGTAAATGCTAAGATACAAATAATAATCTTATCCCTTCTAACAAAGCTTGAGCTTTTGGTAGTGCTCCTCAATATAGTAACAGAGCAGGTCCAACTAAAATCACGACTTAGTATCCTACAACCCCATTTATTTAACACATGGTAATAGAGGGTCCATACTAAGTCCATTATGCAAGTCCAGAGGATATCTGCAAGAAGGCAATGTCAAGAAAATTACAAATAACCTTCATGAGTCTTCCATCCTAAGCTTGACCTTTTTGTAAAGTGAGTTCATCGACAATATAGAGTACAAACAAATTTGTTTCTTTCCTCATCTCTACGCTCAGCAAGTTACTGTTTAATTCACTATTCTTAATAACCAACCATGGAGTTTCCCGATATAAGAAGATGTGATATGGACAAGAAACATTCAACAACATTCATCCAAATGACTTACCACAGAAACCAAATGATGCATATTCTTTGGATCTAGACCACGGTAAAGGACACTGATGTCTATTTCAGTAGACAAAGCGGCCAATGTAGCTGTAATGTCATCAATACTCTCACATGTGTTCTGCCAGCCCAGAACTGCAAAGAGGAAATGCAACTAATGAGCAACATAATTCAGCACAATCAATGGCCGACAACCAGCCAATTTCTCCATGGCAATCAAGTAATTACCAGTAGTGAATACATGAGGAGGAGTTGACAGAATATGATGAATATGGTTCAGTTTTCCACAGCCACCAGCTTCAGCATCACAGGCTAATTGATGATTCATCTCAACTAAATTCAGAAGCTCATCAAATGAGCTTTCCGTACACATTTCCTGAATGAAGAAGCAATATGTTATGTGAAAGCATGTAGGCAATCTTCTCTTTCCTTCCCTCTTCTCTTTCTTTAGAGTGTCGAGGGAAAGAGGGCATATAAAAAAGCAAGACACAGACATAAAGAATTCACAAGTGCATTTATTATATCATATAATTCAAACTGGAGATCGTACATTTGTAGTGCGAAGTGCACTAGCATTGATGTTGTGAAAAAATGAAGTGTACTTCAGGTGTCTGGACTCCAAGCCACAATTATAGCAATTCATACGTTCAAAAATGTCCATTCCAAAGAGCGAGTGAGCAATGCAGCCACGGCTGTTGCAGTCCCAAGAACCCAAACAGTTGCTTTCTACTGATTCTGAATCAGAGGATCCCGCTTCAGGAGTAAATGACTTATGCAAGCATTGAAATATTACAGCTAATACTTCAGAAGCATCATTCATCTGACCCTGTCATTGAAATTTTGATCAGTATTCAGCAACTTCCTCAAGTGGATCATAAAAAGAAATCACCTAAATAAAGTTATGACAAAACTGCATGGTCTAAAATAGTCTTAAAAAGCTTACCTCCTGAAAGAAATTGCTTTCTGGGTATAGATGGCTCAAAGCAATTCTCAGAGAAGTAGGGGCAACTGCCTCTCTTTTTGTATCTGTTGAGGCCATGTTTAGTGCGGTCAAAATATCATACAACGAACAGACAACACAAGGATCTCCAACATGAGAATGCTCTGATGTTGATCTCCTCAGAAACTCTTCACGGAACTGCCGCAGATGCCACAAAGACTGCATGCAACACCATACGAAGACAAAAGAAGAGTGACAACACAGCAACTATGAAAGAACCAGGATAAATGAGTCACCCGTCCTACCTGGATTATTACGTTCAGAAAGCAGTTATATTCTCCAACTTCATTCTGGAGTCCGGTGCCATAGACATCCAGCCCATTCACAATCTTGGTTGTTTCTTCACCAAAAGAAGAAATTGAATTATCCAATGCTTCAGATATCTTTTGTCCTGCCCCAGGTGCTGGGACAAAAGGGTGCTTCCGACGAGCCTGATATGTGTCTGGAAGTGACAGGGATACAAAATCAGACTCCAGCAAAGTTGTAAAGTTATTTAGCAACAACTAACTAGAGCAGTACAAACCTTCATCCGTACACACACACACACACACACACATAGGGCCGGGAGAGATTCCCATGAGTAAGAAAGGGTTTAAGCAACAAGATATATCAAGCACATGCCAATGAAGCCTAAAAGCTAAATACCTATTTCCTAAGGAAGTAAGTGGAATGAACCGCCAAACATCTGTTGCTGATCAGAACTGAAAGATGCAAGGCTAATCGTATAATTTAGTAGGCTGAAAATTCTATCACAAAAAGAATAAAACTGGAATTTAGAACTTCAAAGAAAAGATTAGGCTCTGTTTGGTTTGGACAGTTTTCTGTTTTCTGTGTTTTCTGTTTTCTCAAAACAGAAAACAGTTTTTAGTTCAAAATCTTCAAAATGCAGAAAACAAAAAATTATTTTCTGTGTTTTCTGCAGAAATTCTCAAAACAACCAAAACATGGAAAAAACTCAAGGCCCGACATATTATAAATTATAAATTATAAACCAAACACGTTTTCTATTTTTACTGAAAACTAAAAACTGAAAATAAAAAACAAACAAACCAAACAGTCCCTTAGATTTTCCCCTTCGCTATACAGTGTTTAACCCTTTTATTGTCCCATTTTTAAGCACCTTGAAAAGGAATAGTTTCTGGGTCTGATGGTGCCCAAAAACCAGCAGCAAATAAGACCACAAGGGTCTCAATACAGAAATGTACTCTCCTAGGAAAGTGTCCACCCAAAGTTATTCGATCTGTATATTATCCCGATAGCCAATAGTAGGCTAACTAATAAGCATAAGTTTACATGGTTCAATAAGAAATTGCCTTTTTTTTATTTTTTGTTAGAATATATCCAATTGTAGATACCACATGATGTAGCATCTCCTGCTTTAACTGGCATCACAAATTGCACACTTGGAAATTTAACCTGAGCAGTCCATGTGGATATTGGAATCAGAGCCCGGCTAAGAAGTCATTCTTTAATTCGCAGCCCTAGGAGAAGTAAGAGTTCTATTATTTAATTCTGGTTTATATATTTTCTGTGTAGGTACTAAACGAAATTCATTTGAACAGAAGCAATTTCTTCAAGGCATCCTCATTTCCCCGCTTATCCAATTGTTTTTGAGTTGTTCTGGTGGAAGGGATGGTCCAACATTGACTTGGTTTCAGAGTTGACAATCATTATTTGCATTGTGCTGTTACCTTGTAAATAGTCTACAAGTCATCATCCCTTCGTATTAATTTGAAGCTTAGAAGCAAGAACCAATAATGTTTTATCCAGTACAAGGTATTGTTTGGAATAGAGCAAAGAAGCAAAAGATGCTTCAGGAAGAAGGAGCAAATTAATTAGCAACATTCCCAGCAACAGGAACATAGATAAATGGCAGTGCAAGACAGAAAGTGAATAGTGATGGGAAACACCTCTGCATTGTGCTATTACCTTGTAAATAGTCTACAAGTCACCATCCCTTTGTATTAATTTGAAGCTTAGAAGTAAGAACCAATAATGTTTTATCCAGTACAAGGTATTGTTTGGAATAGATCAAAGAAGCAAAAGATGCTTCAGGCAGAAGGAGCAAATTAATTACCAACATTCCCAGCAACAGGAACATAGATATATGACAGTGCAAGACAGAGAGTGAATAGTGATGGGAAACGCCTCTGCGAGCCAACAGCCAAAATTTAGGAGTTCATTCTGTTTAGTTGAGTTCGTATTTTTAGTATTATTTGGTAATCTTATTTCATTTAACATCAGTATGTTGCAAGATTTTAATTCAATCTAGGATAAATTGTTATCAAAGTTTTATCTTCATACATTAAGTTAGATCTAGGCGAGGGCCTACATAAGGCAATAGTTCTTTTTCTAGGTTATGATGATTGATTACTGAATATTGACTGATATCTACATACATCATGATATTTGCTCTCATATTTGGATCAGCAAGTCACCTCTACTTCCCTTCATCTTGATTCTCATCCCCGTTGCCGATCATCTCATCCTTTCCTCTCAATTATCGTTATTTTACCTTTATGTTCCACATTAGAAAGATGTAATAAAAAGTAGGGAAACTTGGAGCACTCAGAGATGTGTGAGAGGCCACAGCCCTTCTCTTGACTTATCTAGGCCACCCGATGTGACCTGACAGCTTTACTACCTCATGTTGTAACTTAAGGGGGAATTACTCACCAGAAAATCGTGAACCATCCCCATTACTGAACAATAGTGTAAATTATAGATGAACAGTACCGCAACCTACTAATTCGGATTTCAGAGTAAGAAGTAATTGAACAAAGAGGGGAAAATTACCAAGGCTTTGACGTACAGCTTGTTCCATATCAGCTTGAAATCTTTCATCATCATCATCTTCGGCTTGTAATTGTCTCAATGTCCTAGAGCCACCTTCTCTCACAGATTCCATGCAAAATAATCATATAATCATACTGTTAGGCCATTTTCACAGGTACAGAAAGTTTTGAAGTGGTTTACAGAGTTTTTCAGTCTAATAATGTGGCAGAGTTTTTACAAAAATTAATTAGTTGTCTGTATAATATTCCAGTCTTCCAGACTAAATTTTCTTTACAAAATAAACAAATAGCAAATTTGAAAAGAACTGCATAAAAAGCAAGGAATTTTGAACACTGAAGTCACAACACAGTGAATTGATTTAACAACAGAAGATTACAGTATCTTCGGAGAAAATTTAAATGTAAAATGACTAAATTCCACAGCAATGCAAAGCAACGGTTTAGATATATCAGAAATTGAAAGTTGCTATATATAATAGTTAAGACCTCTGTGCATCCTTTTATTTTTTTTACTTTCCTTTTTGCATTTGGTGACCTAACGGAAGACATGACACAAAATAAAGGAGAATAAAGGAGAATGGTGTCGTCGTATCCATGTAGACGACCACAATCATCACAAGCAAATCCAAATAAAATTGTAACATACAGAAAGACCTACCACCATCACAAGCAAATCCATCTAGATTGCTGCGAGGATCTCGTTGGGAGGTGTCACCAGGTGGATTTTCGACTAAATTTTCTTTTCCAGAGGAGGCAACCTGATACCTTCCTTCCTGTGGTCTCCCAGCACTTCTCCTCTTCCCTTTTCTGCCATTCCGGTGGTCAAAAGGTAACACACCATTTACTTGTACTCCATTAGGTAATCCTGCACAAACAAAAAATAACGATAAGAGATGCCTAGTTACCACTGACACTCAAAGCCTCAGGCTGCAATCTTTACCTTGTTTTGCTACTGGAGGTTGATCACCCTGGCCCCTTTGCATTTGCTGGCCACCAACCAAAGAGCAATCATCTGTTATTACATTGTCCACAACCTCTACTGCATTTGCAAAGCCATTCCTTGGTACCAGTGGTACCTGAAAGGGCATATAATAAGTCTCCATTATTATTCACATTAGATACTGTCGTACCACAAAAGGGAAACATAAAATATCGAGTGAGAATGACAAATCAATGCAATTTCAAACTATAGCCAAGCGCATCATTTGCCACATAAGACCAGACAACTCTCGAGAACTAGCCGTATAGCAACAAAAGGCAAGAAACTGATGTTGTACCTCTACAGAACTCTCCGGTTGCAAAGAGACATCGATCCAGCAATCAGCAGCATCATCAGAAATTGCTTCCCCATTTCTTTTCTGTTGCTCAGCAAGATGCTTCTGTTTTGCCTCATTCTCTATTCGTCTTTGATACTCCAGAGTTTCTTCAAGTTTTCTTTCCTCGGCCTCAAGCTCAACCTTTCTCTGAAATTCATCATCTACTTCTTTCAAGTCACCACTCCTCTCAGGATCAACAACCTCTGTATCGTCAAGCTCACTATCAGAGACAGTTCCAGTCCCAAGTTGCTCATTAAGGCTACTCGCCTGGAAACATTAAGCAACATTTAGAATCCTCCATAGACCATGCTAAAATAGTGGAGACAAAATAATGCAGAAATTTTGCAATTTTGGACCTTCGAATCCTTGGTTCTTCTAGAATCCTTGTTCTTTTTCTTATCCTTCATCTTCTCCTGCGAACTTCTAGAATTATCACTCCCTCCAACATTAGCCTTCTTTGAATCAAGCGCAAGTTCTGCTAAAAATGCTTCTCTTGCAGCATCAGATTTCTCCGTAGCATCTTTCTCCGCCAAATCCTCAAGGAGTGCCTAGGAAAATCACATTGACACCGTACAGAAGTCAATACCGGGAAACTAGTGAATCAAGGAAACAAGCAGTAACAATAAGCTAAATCTATACCGACCCGCATGAATGACTTCACTAGTGGCAAGAGTATTGAACGATAATCAAGGGTTGAAGCAGGTTGAAGCTTAAGCTCCAGCTGATGCATGCTGGCGAGATTCCGCAATATTCTAGCATCAAGTCTGCTAAGCTGTATGGCAAACAAAGTGACATAAAAATTGCAAAAGACCAGCCAGATCTTTGTAGAACGTACATAAAGTAAAAAACCAAAGTAAAGAACTAACTTCCATAGATAACTGTTCTTTTTGTCTCTGAATGGCAACTTCTATGCACGTATCTACTTGATGCAGATAGTCCTTTGATTTCCAATCATCATCACCAGCTTCCAAGTCACATAGATGAGAGGTCATGCCCCCATAAGATTCTTCACAACCGAACTGATTAAGATTAAGACTTTCGGCTTCTTTCAAGATTATATCTATAGCTTCCAGCTCAAACCTACTGCCCACAAACATAGCTTCATTTTCGCTCTCAATTATCTCATCTCTGCGCTTCTTGAGAGATGACTGGTAGCTTCCACGGGCAAATTCATTAGGTTGCTCTCTCTTATTGTTTTCTTCAACACAGAGTTCCTCTAACCCCTGCAATGCTTCCTCATACCCTAAATGCTCATATTTTCTTTCACATAACCCATGCAGATGACCAAATTCCTTTTCAAGAACCTGTAAAATTTCCATTCCTTGTTGTGATTTCTCTTCTCTAATCCTAGACCATCTGGCCAACTGCTCTCCCGTTGAGGGTCCAGCATATACCCAAGACAAGAGAGAATCCGAGCCAGATTGCATGCCATTGTCAGAGGGTGCTGAGCCAGAATTATCCCTATCAGCATCCCCAGGGAGTAAATTCTCATCCAACAGAAGGAATGATGCATCTTCATTAAGCACTACTTTTTCTTCAAACTCCGAAATCTGAACACGACTATTTGCATCGTCAGAAGAAATTTTCTCAGGGTATCTACCCACACCACAAGCATGAGACATCTCCTGCAGAAACTTGATTATTTTCCTAAGCTGAGTTACTCCCAAAAAGCAAATGCAAAGAGGAGTTTGGTCTATCCCACAGTTCAGAAGCTGTGAACCAGAAGCAAGACCCTGTAACTCATCCATCGTGAATTGAATCACCTTTTGGAGATGGCTGGCAGCAAGATATTTATGTTTAACTAGCACTTGGAATATGGAACTGATCTTCTCGAGAAGCTTTGCGCATTCAGCATCGTCAGATAGGGGCCAGCTATTAGGAAGGTTATAGACCTTTGAATCCTGATGTCCAGCGCATACTTTGCACCCCGCATTGAATCCCTTATCAGCTTCTTTACCTTCCAATGGACCATCATTGCAGCCACCGGCCAAACTTTTCACCCCAGAGAAGGACTCCCACCCATTCTCAGAGCAACAACTCTCGCTCAAGTTGCTGTCTTCCTTGTGATTCTCTTCACCACGAGTATAATCCTTAGGTTTCGATTGATTCTCCAGCATTTTAACAGACGCATCCAAATCCAGTGGCTTCCAAGAACAACTTAGGAGCATCTCAACCCATTCGCCATCAACAATCGGGGGCACAACTGACTGCATTTTAGGCAATAGGCTCCCCATATGCTCTTGAGCAACATGCTGCAAATGAGAATCAGCATCAGCAAACTTCTCACCGCATCGGCAGCATGCCCAAAACCTCCATGACTTATTCACCTCACCGAATGATAAAGCTTCTGATAGAAGCTCAGTCGCTAACCCATCCTTATGATGGGTTCTAACATCACTGACCCTAACACTAAGAAAGCCCCTCTTCATTTGATAGCTAATTGAATTCCAATACTTGGTCACCTGATCCTTCCTTTCCGCGGAGCTCACAGTCCTCCTGGAATTCCCATGCTTCCTCCTGTCACCAGATTTATGATTATTCCCACCAGCAGCAGGTGAATTCAGCTCACTCCCTTTGCTCTCCTCGGCAGGAGGCGACTCAGACTTCTGTTGCATCAGCCTCGCAGCAGCAACCCTAACCTCAATCTCCTTCCTCCTCTCCTCTGGCGTCTTAGTCGCCTTCTTAATCTCATTCGGCCTCCTGACAGTCTGAACTAACCTAACCTCCATAGGATCCTCAGAAATCCTCCTAATCGGAATCAACCTAAACTTCTCCTCCCCAGTCCCCAAATTCTTCATCCAAGTCGAAATTGAGGCTATATTCGCCTTCTGAGTCAACGACTTCAGCTCCTGCTGCATGTTCACGATCCTCGCCTCAGCCGTAGATATCTTCTGCTGATTCTCATCCTGCAAGCTCTCCTTCGCTGGATCAATAGGGTTCTCCACCGAAAGCGCCCGCTCACATTCCTGCATCACCTCATCATACTCCTTCTGCTCATTCGCCGCCTCGTACAGCAAGTTCGCATAGAAGTGAGCGAACTCGATCGAGTTCGGAGACAACTCGACAGCCTTCCGAGCCGACTCAATCGCGTTCCTCAAATGCCGACCCTTGGCGTTCTGATCATCCATAATCGCCGCAACCTTGACGCAGATCGTTCCCTGGACACGGTGAATCAGCGCCGAGTTCTCGAACCGATGGCTCGCCTCCTTCATCAGCCGCAGCGCCCTGGTGTGGTTTCCCCGGCGGAGCGCGGTCAGGGCACGCTCACACTCCACCTTTATGGCGGCGTAGTTCGGGCCGTCCGATTCGCAGACTACAGGGCCCGATTTGGTGAGTTCGGCGGCGGCATCGGGCAAATCGACAGACGAGTCGTTGAACTCGGCGGCGCTCTGGTTTTCGCCCCCGTCGGCGACGGGAGAGTGCGCCGCTGGCGACGAGGGTTTTGAGCGAGGGGTGAGGTTTCGCTTCTTGTGCCCCATGTTTTTTTTTCCCGTGTTTGCTCAGTTTCCGCAACTCACCGACACATGAGAGAAAGGGGAACGAGGTGGGGAAGGTGGTATGTTCGGATGTTGGTGCAAGGTGAAGAAAAAGAAAAACCAGTGGCTTATTACCTAACAAAGATGGAAGAGGGAGATTCAATGACAAGGGAAAGGTAAAGGGGAAAGACGATTAGATTACTTTTAGCACACATAAGGGATTTTTTTATTAGTTTTGATACGATAGTATATTATCGTTTTTATTTTAATAAAATGATAATATATTATTATTTTTATTAAAATAAATGATAATATATTATTGTTTTTTATTTATTTTTAATTTTTTTAATAATATGATAGTATATTATCATTTTATCTAAAAAAATAGTAATATATTCCCGTTTGATAAAAAAAAACAAAATCGGGGCACGTCCCAGTTAAAGAGGTGAGTCCAAAGTAGGTCTCAAAGGAAAGTGGGAAAAAAAATGGAGACAATTATATATATTTAGTGGGGTTATATAAACACTACTTATGACACTCAAATTTATCAAATATTTTCTGAGATGTTTTGAGACGATTCGAAACGGTGGATGCGTAGAAAAT
>JAOWBR010083812.1:0-14798 GCA_028571145.1 Dionaea muscipula
CCCCTCATCAAAATGGTAATTACCATAATGGTTTCTGCACATTATTTCCATAACAATTAATACCCATTAAATCCAAACTTTATTAGACAACTTAATAAATCATAAATGATAGTATAACACATTAATAAATACATGTGTGACCCAAATTATTGAAATAATCCAACAGATATATCTATGTTACATTCCAAGACAATTTTGAATTCCAAGACAACTCCTCTCACATATATTTTTAATCCAATCCTATAACGACAGTTGTGCTTTTTTGCCCGCCCATTTTGTTTCTATGTATATATCTATATATGCAAGTGGGTAACAATAAATACATTTGTGTTAAAACTCATATATTATACACTATAAGAAAAATGTCATTTACCGACGAAATTTTACCGAAGAAATTTTTTGTCACTAAATAACGATGGATTACTAACGATGTTGCTATTTACCGACGAAATTCCGACGTATTCTGTTGGTAATTACCGACAAAAATAACATTCCCTTAATAATTACCAACAAAAATATACCGACCGAATTTACCAACGAATTACCGACGAAATGCTTCCCTTTATAAAAAACAGTTTATTTATAGTGATACAAGTGGGTAGAAGGAAAATGATGGTGGCGTATGACAGTGTTTATATATGAGGTTGTGGATTATAATTATTTACCGTGTCTTGACACGGACATCTATTAGTATACACACACAAAAGTTGTAGCTTGATTAGTTTAGGATTAGAGATGTGAATGGGACACCGGCCCCTTCACGTGTAAAGTCATTGAAAGAAAAACAAAGGTCGTATGATGATATTTCAACCCTATCCAAGTCATTCTAAGTGGAATTGCTTTTGCATGGTAATGAGAATGTAGGGTTACCAAACATAATCATGATGTTAGCCGATTTTGGTTCTCTTGCCGAAGAGGGAGTGGTATGGGAGCCTTCTGTTTGTGGCGTTTTGCTTTTCAAGCCGATTGTTTTTAGCTTTTTCAGGTCAGATTTGTGCTTACTGATGATTAGTTGAGTTGTTGAAGGTCAATTTTGTTAGGTTTTTTTTGATCATCAATTTGATGTGTTTTGTACTATCTTTCCTTCATTAATGTAATCTTTTTTGTTTATATTAATTAAGTTTTTTTACTATAAAAAAAACATAATCATGATGTCATGGGTATCATAATCTAAAAAAGGAAAAGCCAAAGTCAATATTCATGATTGGTAATATTCAACTCAAAAAATAAACTCGAAGAAAAAAAAGAGGGGAGAGGAGAAAGAAAAGTGGTGGACATTGTTTATTTTTCTTTTGTTCTTTTTCTTCTTTTTGTAGGGATGTAAACTAGCCGAGTCGAACTGAATATTTTCATATTCGAGATCAACTTGTTTAACTTGTAACGAATTTGAACTCGAGTTTGAGATCGACGAGCTCATATAGACTAGGTTCGAGCTAGTTAAAATAGCTCGAACTCGGCTTGATAGGTTCATTCGAGCTCAAATTTTAAATTAGGTGTCGTTTGATTTGTCTGTTTTTTGTTTTCAGTTTTCAGTTTTCAGTTTTCAATTTTGAGTTCTCAGTAAAAACAGAAAACAGAAAACGTGTTTGGTTTGTAATTTATAATTTATAATTTGTCGAGCCTTGAGTATTTTTCATGTTTTGAGTGTTTTGAGAATTTATGCCGAAAACACAGAAAATAACTTTTTATCGTTTTCTGTATTTCGAAGATTTTGAACTAAAATCTGTTTTCTGTTTTGAAAAAACAGAAAACAGAAAATTCAAACGAGACGCGTTTTCTATTTTCTGCAAAACAGTAAACACAGAAAACAGTACAAATCAAACACTGCCTAAATTTTTATTTATTTTTAATTTAAAATATTTGGATAAAGATTTACATATTTAAATATTATTATATAATTATATAAAATTATAAAAATATAAGTTTGTCAGGCTCGTTGGACTCGCAGACCCGAATACTCCAAGCTCGAGCTTGGCTCTTGAACTACTTGAATAACTCGAGCTCGACTAGAGCCAAATTTTTTAAACTTTTTTCGAGCCGATCTCCACTTGTATGATATCGTGTACATCCCTATCGTGTACATCTCTATGCTATTTTCTGAAAGGAACTAATTTGAGGAAAATGTGGAGTTTGGGCCGGAGGACTGGTCCAACAAGCCCAGGGTCCGTTTTCCATATATGATAGCATACATTATTATGTAAGTTGGTTTAAACCCAACCCTGTTTGCATTGATGTTAAATAGTGGAGAGAGAGAGAGAGATTTACCTTGTTTAGGAAAAAAATTTTTAAAAAAATGGTGAATGTATAAAAGCCTAAACGGTTGGTAAAATTTTTTACTGACAATTAATAATTTCTGTACCGATTTCAGTACCCGTGTCGTTTATTTTTGAAGGAAGTGATTATTTTCAAGATATTGCCGTGTGGCTTTTAAGGTGGTCAAGCATGTAGAATTGTTTTACATTTTGTTTCAAAATTGGAGGCATGTCGATTTTCAACCATGCGCATTGCGAATTCTACATATTTGAAAAATCATGTTGATAGGACATGTTCGGAACAGGTGACGTGGCCCGTTTTATAAGTTTGGGACGAAGTTGGTTTATACTTAGATGAACGATGGAATGATGACCGAGATAATACTCGATCTTGATGGCCGACCTACGTTATGGAATAAGACTCTCAGCGCATTGCCCTTGGTCCATGCTAACGCATTGACAGTTAAGCCACGATCGAGTGAGTGGATCACGTGGCAATATCCCGAAGCAGGTTAAGACCGTTAAGCACTAAGATTCCTTGGTTAATGTCATGGTCAGAAACGTGGGGTGTTGGTTATAGACATGACAGTTATCTTGAACGTACGTTGGTCACTCCCTTTATAACTGCTTGAATTAGATTATATAATGTCTCTCTTGTACATAGTGAAAAGGGCACAAGTAATCATCCATCATAGAACTTTTATCTTTCCTATTTTAGTGTTAGCAGTAGCGTTTAAACCTTTAGCTTAGCTTTAAACACCATTTGAACAGGGCGAAGGAACCCGATTCCGACGATTACAGAACCATCACTAGCCAAAATTAAACTTTTGATAACAAACAAATCGCTCATAAATTCATTTGATATTTGGACCAAGATATATATGAAGTTGAGCCGACCAGTAAAATCCAGAATCATGGATGGTCTAGAACGTTTGTATAAGATAGTGTCCGCAAACGTTCCATGGGATTGAGTCGCTCAGAATTAGTCGAGGTGCGTATAAGCTGATCCAGAATTAGTCTCCGGGACGTGGAGTGTTTGTTAACTCCACGAGTTCCCTGCAATTCCTCACCATAATGTACACACACATACGAACACACATACGAACACACAAATCAAATGTCACAGGTGAGCTGCATAATCCGGGCCTGGAACAGTAACTTATTCATCTCCAATTCGGCATGTTCATCTGTCACAATAACTTATTCAGACCGAGACCAGACCCACGGTAAACAAGATTTAGGAGAGAAACAACGAGGTGTTGACTCATCTCCAAGTATTCTAGATCCAAGATCACGTACTCAAGCAGAAATCTGCTAGCATTTATAGATATACAACCCACAAACAGAACAAAGATACAGACAGCGCAATGCTGGAGATCAAATATGTGAATATAGAGAACAGATTTCATCATACTTTGAAAGGCATGCACGCTTTTATATCTTCGATAATGTGTACAACTCAAGGCAAGGCCGGCTTTCAAATCTTTGATAATGTGTAGTCCATCACGTCCACAAGGAAGTCTGCCGATGATCACAAAGATCAAAAGAGTAATGTTTTCGATTCATAAAGCCGGTTTGGTTTCCTGATGGGGGTTTTCTTCTTGTTTGGTGGTGTTTGTTTGTTTTTTTTTTAGGGTGAGTTGGATGCAGAGCTTCATCCTGTACAGTGGCATAGTTTTGTTTTTTCTGATTTGGTAATGGAAAGCTGCCTTTTCTTCAAAAAAAAAAAAATTGTTTTCGATTCATAAAGCCAGAAAAAAATAATAATGCAGGTGGCTCTTTGAGCGGACTATTTGGTGAGGTCGGCCACACGTATCTTTACGACACATGCATACAAGATCCGACAAATATAGAATGTTGATTGTCAGCTATCTAACATGCATTCTACAGAAGAAAATGGAGGCCCCGAAAGCTATTCCTTTATAGATAAAAGCAACTTACCAGCATCTTCCATTGTGAAGCATAAGGGAGGTGTGATCCTGAAAACATTGCCGAAAAATCCTCCCTTTCCAATCAGGACTCCCATTTCTGAGGCAGAAAAAGTGGAGTTTTATCACTAAAATATATAAGCTGAAGTTCTGAAGTAAAAGACCTGATGTTGAATGAGAATTAAGAGAAGCAAAATGGCGACAAACCTTTCATACGGTCCATCACACGCAGAGTTTCAGCCATTGCTGGAGTTTTCAGCTGGCGATCAGTAACGAGCTCAACTCCAAGCATCAGACCCCTCCCCCTCACATCACCAATTACTGCATCACCATCGGTCAAAGAATAGCAATAAGAAACATTACTAAAGAAAGTGCCTAAATGTACTGGCTTTAGAACCGAAATTTGAGAGTGGATTCAATTGATCTTGTTTTGACAATTTCCGTGAGACAGAATAACGTTAAGGTCCATGACTTTTAGAAGCCCTACTTTCATATTTATCCATCAAAGCAGTGAGGCGTTCTTTCAGGTAAGAGCCAACCCTGAAGGCATTTTCTTGTAGGTTTTCCTTCTCAATCACTCGGAGCACAGCGTGCCCTGCAGCAGTACATACAGGATTCCCACCAAAGGTGTTGAAGTAGCTCCTACGAGTCAAGACCTGTGCAATCTCAGGAGTAGTAACCACTGCACCGAGAGGAATACCATTGCCAATACCCTGCAGATCGAAGCAGGCAGCACCAGTTATGCAAGAGACCAGACAAGATATGGAAAGAGCTTCTGAGCTTGTATTTACAATAAAGAAGGAATTATTAACGCATAATATCTTCACATATATTCTCCAAATATTTTCAGCATGATTTTTTCCTTATTTATCTCCTTCTAGATTGTTCTATTTAGTCTATAAAAGTCTTCTTCCCAATTTGTATCTGAAGGTGTGTTGCATCAATAAATCAATAAAAAGAGTTTGAGTTCTCTTCTTCATTATCCCTCTTGTAGTTTTTCTTTAGGAATATGTAACAGAATGGACGTTCTGCTACTGGAACTACTGATTATAGATATGGGCTACTCTAGAACAGAAGGTAAATGCAGTGGAAATTAAGTTAAGAATCGAAATGCCACTAGAGTTACCCCTAGAGAATTACACTAAGGAATTAGTAAAGCAGCTAGCTATATATATATATATGGAGTAAGGATAAAACTGGCAGCTTATGCTAGTAGGAGAAAAAGGCTAAAACCCGCCACGAGAATATGTTTCTAAAGTATTTCCAGATCAAATTTTCATGTGAAATGAGATTCGAGTATTGATATGGCCCTGTTTTTTGTCAATATATTTTGTTCACTAGGACAATTCAAAGGAAGCATTATTGGAACATGAGTTTCTTTAAGCTAAAATTTCCTTTGGGTCTGCCCTCATTTGAGGAAGAGGACTGACCTTTGCCATTGTTACTATGTCAGGGATGACGCCTTGAGCCTCAAATCCCCAATAATGGCTACCTGTGCGAGCAAAGCCAGACTGGACCTCATCAGCAATGCAAAGGCCTCCTGCTTTCTTTACAATATCATATGCAGCAGGTAGGTATCCAGGGGCCAAATCTACGATTCCGCCAACTCCCTGGCAAGATAAAGAGCACATATTGAGGACATCTAAATGATGGAAGTGGCTAGAAGAGCCACATCAGTACAAAGGAAGATGGGAAGTTTTCCTCAAGGACAACTACCTGAATTGCCTCACAAATAAAACCAGCAACATGACCTGATGTACCATAATCGATGATGTCTTGTACATCCTTCGCGTACTTCTGGCCATCTGATCCGAATAGACCTCTATAAGGATCGGGGTTTACAGCATGATGAACTCCACTCTGTTATGGATGGCAACGTCAGTAACCCCATGGAAACATAAACAGTGTTCAATGAAGTTTGAAGCGCTTATTAGGATGATTGATTCCCACAAAATACAGCAGGTATAATTTTCTCAAGATATGGATGATTAGCATGTGAACCCATCAAAAATTTCCAGAGCAATTTACCCTTAGTTGCTTGATATTTTAAAGGAGCTATCCCCTAAAAGGCTAAAACTGTTACAGTTGAATACAAATGTGCTACTGGTATCTTAAGGCTTCTTCTAAATTAGTGCAGTCTAGCTGCATTTCTTGGTAAAACCATAGAAAGTGTATATGTCATGCCAAGTGTACACAAGGATACTCCATTTTAGCCTTGTGATCCCTGAAAATCCCCATATTCTATTTTACAACAAAAGCTAGCATGCAACCATTACCTGGATCACATTAAACTTCCAACTACGCTGAGCAGTTGCACCCATTGTCCCAGCAGCGTTCCCATGGTAAGAGTTCCTTAGCGAGATAATATCATGGCATCCTGTATACAGCCTTGCTGTCATCAAAGCCAGCTCATTTGCTTCTGTTCCAGAGTTCGTGAAAAACACAACCTGCAAAAGTATGACTTCAAGAGCCTGCCACTGTTTCATATATAGTTCTACATAGCTTCTTATATACTCAGTCTGATAGGCAGAGTTGTGGAAATCTGGTTGTTCAAGTACTGAGGGCTTCCACACATAGATGTATGATTTCATCGTTCTGTCCCTCATAACCACAAATTAAAAGGGGAAAAGATCCCATGTACCTGGATTTTCGCATTTCAACATAAAAGCATGCCATATAGCTGCAATGTATTTGTTATATCTAAATGTGCCATAATATGGATCACTAGCATCGTAGAAAAGCACGCTGCAGACCTTGCCATGAGCCGAGCTTAATTATCTCCTAATTCCTTCAGCTTGCTTGGAACCACACAAAGCTTGGAAGTAATCTTTTAGAGAATAATGCATTAGATGACAATATGAGTGAAAGAGAAAGAGCTTACTTTGAGATCACCTGGCAACTTGGAGGCCAAGGACTCTGCAAAATCGGCTATGGAAGGATTGAGGTACAAGATGGTGGAGTGTTGTAAACGCTTGGTTTGGTTGACAATGGCATTGACCACATCAGGATGGCAGTGCCCACAACAAACTGTAGCAATCCCTCCAAAAGCATCTAGGTACCTACGACCATTCTCGTCGAATAAGTATTGCATCTTCCCATCTACAATATTCAGCTGTCAAAGCCCAAAAACAACGTTATAGTAAGTGAAAAATGAGAAGTTATGGCTGCAGTTGTGCTACAACAAGTAAGCATTAATGAAATTAGCAAGACTGTTACTTAGGGGACATGAGTCAAATTAATGTTAGCAGAAGATTCAGTTCTTCTTTTGTTCATCAGAAATGTAAAGGTAAGACTTTGTATATGTAGGCAATATTCCCTACCCCGGCACAAGCCACAAAACGCTTATGTACTAGGGAGTGCTTCCACACCCAGCAATGCTATGCACACTGATCTCCGAACCGGAAGGAAGACGCAAAAATCAAATCACAGAAGAAAAAATATGGATGTTGAGGTCCATGCCAACCATCTTTTCCTTTGAAGCTATGTCTCGCTCTCTCTTTCAGTTTGGAGATCGGTAGCATTGCTGTTCCACACACAGTGCTGTACACACGCATTCATGCCTCCACACAAAAAAAAGTAGGTGGGGTGGGGGCCTCACATTTGGGAAATTTGACGAAGAAAAATTGACTCACTTTTCCTAATCAAAAATAATAGTTCAGAGAATAGTTCAGAAACTAGTCTAATTACCAAAACTCTGAAATCACTTGTGTAATGGGAACACTTGCACTTATTAAATACCAGTTTTTGGTACTGTAGCCTACTTGCAAAAGTATATAGTGCAGTCACACTCACCACTAAAACACACCCACAGGCAAAGAACAATCATATATACAGTTAACTTTCACAAGGAAAAAGCCAAAAAAAAAGAAGTAAAATCCATATCAATCCAAAAAAAAAACAGAGTTAACTGGGTAAACATAATTTTTTTTTTTTTATTTTTAAAAATAAAAAATGAATATTTCTATTTTTTATTTTTAGAAAAAATATATTTTTAAGCATAAATAAATAAATATTTATGTTTATAGAGATTTAACTCAACCTTTTCTTCTTATGGGTTTTATTTTATTTTATTCTTTTGGTTTTACTCATACTTTCTTTCCAAAAAGTCATTCCATGTAATATTTTTCTACACACAAACACTACTGATATAGGGGGAAATCCCCCTTATAGACCCATGGCCAAAGGGTCTGAGATTGGATCGTCCGGCCTGACCCGATTGAACCCGAGCCCATGGTCAATCCCGGTCAACCACAACTAAACCCGACCAAACCCATTCCGGATGATTCCCCATCTCTTCACGAACGCGTGAGCGCAAACCGTTCATCAATCGGAGTTCAAACGAGCTCCAACAGACTTCCCGAAATTCGCATGACGAAACCACTCAGGAGTCTTGCCCAGGCTACCCTGCCCGGGTGCCTTGCCCGGGCCACCTTGCCCGGGTACCCTTGCCCGGGCCACCTTGCCCGGGTACCCTGCCCGGGGTGTCTTGCCCGGGTACCCTGCCCGGGTACCCTACCTGGGTACCTTGCTCGGCCTTCTCTCTTCTCCCTTACCTATAAATACACCACTACCCCCTCATTTTTGGGGATCTGAACTCCAGAGCACCTGGACTGACCACACTAGTCCGGATTACCCCCCTCCTCCTGTTTGGGAACCTGCCTTACGACCTTGCCCGGGCAGCCTTGCCCAGGTCTTCTCTTGACCTTGGCTGACCTTGACTAGGCTTCCTTGCCCGGGTCCTTGGCTGACTTTGCCCGGGCTGCCTTGCCCGGGCCACTTCCTGTCCTTGCCTGGGCTGCCTTACCAGGGCCACCTCCTGTCCTTGCCCGGGCTGCCTTGCCCGAGCCACCTCCTGTCCTTGCCCGGGCGACCTCCTGTCCTTGCCCAGGCTGCCTTGCCCGGGCCACTTCTTGTCCTTGCCCGAGCCATCCTCTGGCTCTGCCCAAGATTTTGTATCGTTGGCCGTTTTCTGACTCGGTCTTGCCGTCCCTCGGCCATACGCAAACGCCCGCTCGGCGACTCTCGCCCTCTTGACCAACCCCGCTTGGCTGTTCTCTCTCCTGCATCCCTGCATCTCCCGGTTCTCCTCGCACGCAGGAGCTACCGGTCATCTTCTTCACTTGCTGACTTAGGCATCGGAGCGGTCTCCCCGGGGTCATTCCCTGCGGTACCCTCTGACCTGTTTGCTCTTGCCTTCTCAGGTTCCAGATCTCCACAGATCCTTTCTCCTTGGAGCGGGTCGGAGTCACCTCCTCTTCACCATTCACTCCTCCCCCGATCCGACCGGGTCTACTCCGCCGGCCGGAGCCGTCTCATCCCGATCGGACCGAGGCTTTGATGATCACCTCTGGAGGGTCGTAGGTGCAGACCGCCCCCGGGATTTTTTCAGGAGTATCAGCCTTCGGGGACTTATGCTACTCGGCATGACGCGCGCTCTTACGCCTTTTGCGTATCGCCATTTCAGCGCGCGCTCACTCTTATATTTTTCAAAGTGGTTTTTGCGGCAGACTCTTACGTTTTTAGAGTCACTTTCTTTGCGAGCTTCTCTCGCCTCTTGACCGCGGATTGCAAGCCCTTTTACTTGATTCACAAAAATTTTAGAGGAAGCATTTGATTTTCCGCCTCTGGAAATATCTCGGGATTTTTCCGTTATTTTTCAGTATTCACCCGTTATTTTTTCGGGAGTCACCCATTATTATTAATTTTTTTTTTTGGATTTACTCGTTGAGCGTGATCAGCGCTATATTTTTTGCTCAACTCATGCCTTCTGGCTTAGATTCTCGTTAATCTATCGATCTTTACGGTTTCGAATTAATCCTCGTAATGATGCGTCTTTGATGTGGCCGGATCCTTCGCTCAATCCGTACTCTTGGAACTTGAATGTCCGTTAAGCTTTTAAACTGTTATGGACTCGGTCTTTGTCGTGAAGTTTGCCTCGAGAATCAATCAATGTACATTTCGCACACCGTAAATTTATCGTGATAGACTTAGAAGCGATTCACTTATCATAAAGCATAACTAGAATTTAAAAACTCTAATTTTATTTATCACGCTGAAAAATTACATGCGACGTTTAGTCGGAAAATAAAACTCGAAGATCCATCTCGATGGAGTCTTTATTCAACTCGATAACAAAATATCTTCTAAGTGAGGGTGCCATTCCTAGGATTCCAAGCTAGAGCTCTGGTTGTGATTTCTATCTTGACTCTTGAAGGTCTGGTAATTATCTTGTCTGCCACCCCATTCCTCATTTTTCCGGAGGCTTCCTTGAGTATCTGAACAGAAGTCCTCGCTAGTTGTTCCATGAATTCGAGTGTTCCGAGTGCTGGACTCGTAGCTTGCTTCTCCTCAAGAGCTATTGTTCAGGTCCTCTAATGCCATGTACCTCTTCGTTCGTTGGAGGAGCTTGTCAAAGATCTTTGGCATATGCATTCATAGGTCATTCCTGAAAGGACTAGGGCGGAGCCTGGTCATGATCGTTGCAGTAGCGACGTCCTTTCCCACATCTGGGATTTCCACGTACGCATTGCTGAATCAGGACATGAACTCCCGGAAGGTCTCATCTGTCTCCTGCTTGACAATGAACAGGTTTGGAACGGTCTTGGTGAAGACAGAAGAGCTGGCGAATTATGCGATGAACTTCTCCCCGAACTCCTTAAAACTGGAGATTGAATTTGAGGGGAGGCGGTGGAACCATCGTCGAGCCACTCCCTTGAATGTGCTAGGAAAAGTTATGCACATTATTCCATCTGAAAAGTTTTGGAGGCTCATCCAAATCTCATAGTGGTTGAGATGATCTTCCGGATCTTCAATTTCGTCATAGGAATACAAGGACGAGAGTCGGACCGGATCCGAACAGTAATCCTCCATTACGTTCCTGATGAAGGGTTGAACTGTTCGTCCGGATCTTTTTTTCTTTCGTGGCCCGCGATCCCTCGAGGTTGAGACTCGTGAATGGGTGATGCAAATCTGGTCGTCTAGTGGAAGACAAGGAGCGGTCCAGCTCGGGTTCCATTTGGTTCGTGGTCAAGTGCCTTTGATCGCATGGTTGAAGAGTTCATGTTCGGGTTGATTTGTTGTGACCGGCTTGTTCGTGGACATATTTTAATGTTGGTCAGCTTGTCCGGAGCTTTGTCCTACGTGCGTGGACACCTTTCGAGCGTTCGTGTTCAAGCCGGGGTCGTTTGCACGTTAAAAAGGGCTGGATAACGTCAAAGTTCAAACACGGTCTAGCCGTGTCTGGCCCAGCTTTGCATGCAGCGTTTTCTTCGTCGAACACGGTCATGTCGTGCCTTAGCACGCCCGTGTCGAGCGTTTATCTCATTGTCTACCTCTCTTTCCCCTTTTTTCCCGATCCAAACAACCGATTTTTTACTAAGGAGGTCGTTTGCCCGGCCCGAATAACTTTTATTAAAAATATTATTAAAAATTTAACTCTCATAAAAACTTTTAGCTATAATTAATATTAGAAATTATTCGTGCCGTTGGCACGGTAAACATTTTTATAATTTCATTTACTCTCATAAAAATTATTCATGCTCGTGCTCGTGTCGTGCCGTATCTGTGCCCTTGTCCATACATATGTCATGTCGTGCATTTAATATAATTTTTTAATAAAAAGAGAATAAAAATTATATCAATATTAGACTTATTATCATCTTAACAAATTAAAATTTTTTACTATAAAAACATTTTACAAAATGGATGGAAGGGTCTAAACTTTATTTTATTAAAAATATTTTACCAAAAAAACTACTCACCCATCCCAGACCGAAGCCCCATCTCATCCCCACACCTCATCCCTCTCCTCTCGCTTAATTTAGTACACCTACAACCAATGAAAATTTCTCCTATATCCACCTAGGACAATAGAGAAATAAAAGTAAAATTTAAATGGGTTGTGTCATTGTGTGATTTTTACAAATTTATATGTTTATAATATAATGTTTATAACTTTGTTTTTTTTATCAGTAAAAGAACATTATTGATATAATTGAAGATATTACATCAATAAAGGGTGGACAATGCAAAACGTATCAAATTAACACGAATCAACCCAACTATGTTGACCTCTAAACGGGTTAACTAATCATCTACAAGCACTAACCCAAAAAAACCACCGAAGAATGAGTCACCTATCCAAACCAACCAAAACAAAGACCGAAACCAAAGCACCAGCTACCTATCTTTCTCGCAACAGCAAACAAAGACAACCAAGTAAATCATCCAGCTCAGGAACACCCAACAGAATCCAAAATCAGCAAAAGAAGCAGTAGAACCAAACTAAGTAATGTTTATAAGTTTAGGATGTAATGTTTATAGAAAAGTTGTGGAATATAATATAGACTAGAAATTACTAGTATTATTGGCACGGTGAATATCGTTATAATTTTATTTATTCTCACAAATATTATTTGTGTGCTCATATGTTGTCCGTGTCATATCGTGCATTTTATATAATTTTTTAATAAAAAATAAAAATTATATCAACATTAGATTCGTTTTGATCATCGTAAAAATTATGAATTTTGACTATGATATTTTTATATTTGATAAATTATATAGCAAAATATAAAAAAAAAATTATGGGTTGTGCAATATTATTTGATGTGATGTAAAAAGGGAAAAGAGATGTAGCCAATGAGAACCTTACTTTTATCCACATAAGACAACCAAGAGAGGGTGATATTTAAAATGTATCTTGCTTTATTATATAGATTTTGTGAGTTGAAAGTGATGTGCTTATCGTCACGAAGACACGGACAACCCTACTATAAATTATATAATAAAACAAAGTAAATTTCTTTTCCACATCCCTAAATTAACCTTTTCAATATAAAACAAAATATCAGCAAAAAAAATCTTTTTACCCCCCACTTTTACCATAAATTGTAGAACTGCCACATTTGTGTATGATTTGCATAGCATTTCTTCCCAACAAACATTTGTCAAACTTGAAAACATGCATACAAGAATGCGCAACGAGTAAACAATTAAGGGATCTCGAGAATTATCTTAGGAAAGCCGCTCCAATGTTCAATTTTAGATCATTTTTAAAAAACTCAACTTAAAAGTTAATTTAGACATTTAAAATTATATACTTTTCTTTGGGGTGGAGGAGTATTTATATATGAAAATATGTCTGACGTTTGTCACGCTTGTACTTCAGATAACTGTTTACCCCTATATCAAGTAAATTGTCGACCTTTGATAGAATGTCGGGTCGGGGAACCCAAATCATTGACTTTTATTCCATATTACTAGTTGTTAGTTTCTTTTGGGGATTAACAATTCATTCGAGAATTATTGGTTGAGTCTACTCATCACTTTTATGGGCCAACAACTTCTTATAAATGAGTTTTTTTTCGGATTGTCCAATGGGTCTTAGGTTGTTTAAGATCAACCCATTTTCTTTTCCAAAAAACACAAGATACTGAAAAAAGAAAAAAGAAGGGAGAAACTACATTTGGGAGACAATAATCAATGGAAGGGAGCGAGAGTTTCTCACCATTCGTCGAGATCTTTAGCCGTCGATGAAGAGCCGAGGTCTGTAGCTGACGAAGCAAGCTTGCTTCATCCTCCCTCGCTGTCGCAAATCCTTTGCCCTCGCCGAAGGAGTCGGTTGTCGAGAGATTTTGATAGGGTGAGAGATGAGCTATTAGGGTTTTTTCCAAGCCAATTTCCCCCTATTTTTTTTTTCTTTTTTTCCAACACCTATTAGACCCTTGGTTGATTCAATTGCTGGGCAGAGTTTTTTTTTTTTTTTTTAACCACAGCTACAGTGCTCTACAGTGAAGTCCGCAACTTTTGAATTTACGGGCGACCGCAACAGGAGGTAGGTGTATGTATATATACTATGAATTGGCACGGTAACCACTCGCATCCAACAATTATAAATATGCAGAATAACTACTATAAACGAAAATCTAAAAGAAAAAAAGAGAATATAAAATTTAAAAATTTGACAACGTAATAATTATAAATCGGATAAAACTTGATCGATTAATCTAATATAATATACAGTTTGATCAATTACCGCACAACATGGGACCTAAATATAAATATAAGAAATAGATCCCAGGATTAGATGAGATAAAATATTATATAATATACCGTTTGATTTGATTGCCTTCTGCTTGAATATGATGTGTTTGTGGTAGTGGATATTGCTTCTCTTTTTGAAAATTTTTAAAATTTCATAAATATTCTGTACGGCCATACGGGTGAGAGCCAGTGGAAATTTTGGGTGAGTCAGTTCTTCATTAATCTGCTATGATCGAAAGGTTGGAAATGTCTCAAATTATCCCAGAGGCTTTTATAAATGATTCATTCATGTTAAAAATTTTAAACACCATCACTTCATGTAATATTAATTAACTACAAATTACTTATATCGTTGGCACGGTGAACATTCATAAAATTTTATTTACCCTTATAAAAGTTATTTATACGCTCATATGATGTTTGTGTCATGCAGTGCATTTTATATAAGTTTTTAATAAAAAAATAAAAATTATATCAACATTACACTCGTTTTGATGCTCGTAAAAAATTATGAATTTTGACCATAATATTTTTATATTTGATAAATTATATAGTAAGATATAAAAGAAAAATA
>JAOWBR010083922.1:0-14798 GCA_028571145.1 Dionaea muscipula
GGACGATCTAAACCGTTGAATGTGTTCAAAATGTCCTAAAAATGACTGCATTAACCCTTCGTGTTACGGTAGGGTTGATTGTATCCAAATATACTCGGGTTTCTATAGGTTTTTAGTTTTTCGGGTTTTCTTTTAGTTGGTTTTAATTCATTAACAACTCGGGTTACGGTAGGGTTTTCTATACCCTCATAAAATACATATTTTAAACACATTTAACGGTTCGGATAATCCAAAAACACTTCCGATATGGTACAATTTTTATTGTGCCGAAATCGGCCCGAAAAACGTCCGGATGCAGTCCTTCCTAATATTTTTTTTCGATTCTGAGGACGGAGCCCCACCTTAAAAACACATTTTCTACACATTCACCGTTTCAGATCGTTTCAAAATATTTCAAAAAAAAGTATTGTATCAAGTGTTGTACCAAATGTTGTACATATAGTCGGTCCGTATATATATATATATATATATGCTTTTTCTCAATTATAATTATTTGGATTGGAAGTTGTCTTTACGTGTTAGGTAGCCGACAGTCAACGCACTATAATTATTGGATCTTGTGTGCATGTATCCTACAGATGCATGTGACCGACGCTGACCCCACCCAGTAGAAACTTAGAAAGTGACTGTGTTGTGGTTGTAGATTGGAAGCTACCTTTGGAAAATTGGATTAATAGCAGCAACTGCTTGGATTAGAATTTTTTGTGATCTATTTATTTATTTGTTTTTGAGTTAGTAGGTTGAATGTTAGATGCGTATTAATTCCTTGACCTCGACCTCGACCTCGACCTCGACCAATTTGTTAGGCAGTAGAAGCCATCAAGATGGGACAAGAACACTTGCTAATCTTAGTATAGCATATATTTTATCATTGTCATTTGAGCAACAGAGCTTGAAAGTGTTTTAGTTCCTCATGAGACACTTGACCTTCCAACAAAGGACATGTATTACATATATACTCACTTAGCCTCTTAAGAGCTTCCAAGTTGGTTCAACTCTTTAACCAACTCAGCCAAGCTTGTAGAGGAGCTTCCACCGTCTTCAACTGCTTCAAAAGCCTTGTGTTTCAACTCTTTTGCTTTCTGCTTCTGAGGTAAATGTAAATTCCCATTCATTGTCTCACTGATAATCTTAGCCAACTGAACGGAGTCTGGCGCCGCATCCTCGCCGCCGTCATGTACCCTTACAGCTACACCCAAGTCATCCACCAGCAGTCTAGCATTAATAAACTGATCAGCGTCCATTGGCCAAGCCAGTATCATCACTCCGGCAGCCACACTTTCCTGAAGCGAGTTCCACCCACAACGGCTCATGAACCCTCCCACTGCCTTATGATTGAGTATCTCAACTTGCGGAGCCCATCCCTTGATGACAAGTCCCCTGTCTCTGACCCGTTCTTCAAACCCATCAGGAATAGCCTCATGGCTGCTGCCTCCATCCTCCTCCACCTGTAGGTACTTTGCTGACCTGACCACCCAGATGAACCGGGTCATGCTATGTTCCAGACCCACTGCCAAAGCCTCTGTTTGAGTCCTCGTCAACAGCTTTTGACTCCCAAAACAGACGTACAACACTGATCCTTCTGGTTGATCATCCAGCCAATTCAACACACTAGTATCTGATTCATCCGGGTGTTGGAGTTGGACCCGAGCCAGAGCCAGAGCCAGAGCCAGAGCCAAACTCTCTCCTCCTCCTCCTCCTCCTCCTATTAACCTGAGTGGACCAACACCATATACACGAATATGGTGCTGACCCTGACCCAATTTGTTCTTCAGATGATCCAAGTACTCCCCCTCTAAGGCGGTGAAGGAATTGAAAACACAACCCCAGCTGGAGAAATTTGCGAGCAGGCTATCCCTTAAAATCTTCCAATCATAATCGGACTCCTTGTACCTTCTGATTATGGAAGGAAGATGGGCTTCATTGAAGGAAGGTGATCTGGGTAAATCTGGGAATTCAACTACTTCTAAACCCCTTATGGCTTCCATGTTAACAAGAAGATGTTCCAGCACACTGGTCAGAAAGAAGCCAGACGAGAAGAAGCCGATTCTTGGTACATTGAGTTTGCCAGCCAAGTAATTGGTCCAACCGAGGAAGAAATCGGAGAGGATAACATGAGGGGGTGAAGGGTGGTACTTGAACCATTGGATTATGGGATCTTCAAGCTTGGAAAGTGCACAAGTGACGATCTGCTTACCACGGTCGCCAATATCCTTCATGTGTTCTACCCCTAAGGGCAGCTTAGGGTGGTGAGGGAATGGAAGGACCAAGGTTTGGATTGATGGGTGGGCAGTGAGAAGTGGGGATAAGATGGGTAGGTTTTTTGGCGTGATCAAAACTGTTATGTTTAGGCCTTTCAGGGCCAGTTTGTGGGTTAGATCCAATAGGGGCAGCATGTGACCTTGTGCAGGGAAGGGGAACACTAGGATGTGTGTGGTGGTGGCGGCGGTGGAGGAAGAAGAAGCCATGGTGGCTGATGGTGGTGCCGGCGCCGGTGGCACTCTTTTTTGGAGGTCAATTCAATGGTTGGAGCTAAATGCTGTATTGTTTTGTAATAGCCTTTTTTTATGAGGTGTCCAGCCCCACCACCTTGTTTTGTTCTTTCACAAAATGCTGCAGGGCTGTTTCACACATGGACCATGGACGGCAGCAGGAGCATGGGCACCATTTTTTTTTCTTTGGCCATTGGCAATTTGGCAGCCTCCTCCCCCATTTACATTCACTATACGTGTTGGCAACTCCTTATATTTCTTCCTTATTCTAGTAAGCTTAGCTCATCAAGTTTGTTGAGACTATGAGAATCCCGTGACTAGTCCTGTGGTGGATATGTCATCTGCTTGATTAAAAAACACAATAAAGGACCTTTCAGATCCCACTCACTGCCAGCCTGTCTTCAACGTATTGACATTGTGACCTATATATGTGCTGTCCTTGTCCGTGTTTTACCTAACCAACATTGCATATTCTGCAGCTTTTCTGAACATGCTCTTTCTCAGTGACTGATCCAAGACTTGCATAAGCGATCAACCTCGAGTTCAGGTGATTTGCGGGTTTGCTCCACAGTCCACACTGTCAACATGTGAAAAGGTAATTATTCAATGCTTAAATTCCTGCACTTGAGCATAAGTTTAAGTTAGCTTACAATTATCCTCTAAATGATTCGATTGAGAGTAGTTTTAGAGACGCCTCTGATGCCGGTGGTCCGAAATGTAGTTGTTGTTGCTCGTCACTCTTTGTCGGTTTTTTGTTTTGAATTTTCAGTTTTTTGTTTTCAGTAAAAACAAAAAACAAAAAACATGTTTGATTTATAATTTATAATGTATAATTTATAATTTATAATTTGTCAGGCCTTGATCGTTTTTCATATTTTGGGTATTTTCATAACACAGAAAACAGTTTTTTGTCGTTTTCTGCATTTTGAAGATTTTGAACTAAAAACTATTTTCTGTTTTTAGAAAACGAAAAATTAAAAACAAACGCGTTTTCTGTTTTCTGCAAAACAAAAAACACAAAAAACAGAAAACATGTCAAACAAAACACGGTTTTTCAACAAATATCAAAGTGCTTACCTCTTGCACAAAAATTTACGAACGTCTTTTATATCAGAAGATGTAGGACCATCTATTTATCTTCCTGTTTTGATTTAGGCAAACATAATAATATGTATATACAAGATAAAATATGAGCTTCACATAGTGTAAATAATAATATATGGTTATATGGTATGGGCAGACAAACTTAACATATGAGAGTAGGGAGCTCACATATCCAATATTGGTAACCTTACTTCCCAAATACTCAAAGAGAAACTGGACAATTGGATCATCGGATATCCAATTAAGTGAAAGAAGGACCCCCAACTATAAATATTTACCAAGGGAGCTAAACCTTAAGTCTCACTTTAGCTCCAGTTTTATGAAACTTCATAT
This sequence comes from Dionaea muscipula, assembly GCA_028571145.1. NCBI lineage: Eukaryota > Viridiplantae > Streptophyta > Magnoliopsida > Caryophyllales > Droseraceae > Dionaea > Dionaea muscipula. Next base: position 3,930 of record JAOWBR010083922.1, read on the forward strand.
TCTTAAGAAACTATTTGCTAACTTAAGTATCGGAGAGACAACCCTTAGGATTTGATGATGAGAATCAGGGCTCTCAATTATTCTTTGGAGAATGATGTCGTGGGCCTCGGTAGTCGGCATAAGCCACAGAGGCATCCATGTTATGGTTAGACTCTCCTGTTGACGCAACCCTTGGACTCTGAGTAGTACTACTCGGAGAACTGCATAATTTTTTCTTCCTTGAGGCTCCTCCTGATCCCTTGCCTCTGCAAGGTGATATGCCATTGATGCTTCTAGTGGTGCTTGAACTCTTTGAATTAGCAATGTTCAACACATTTGTTCTGTCCAATGATCTCCTTCTCCTTCCTCCTAGTCGTTCAACATCGTCATCGCCTCTCTGACCTATTGCGTGTACATGTACCTGCAGTGTGGTAACCGGAACATTTAGCGCTTGCTAGCTTTCATGACCGTGTGACTCAAGAAAGATTGATATGGCAGAGGCAAAGAAGGGCAGTAAGAAATATACCTTTCGTTCGGAAGCAACAACCAAGTGTTCTTCTCTTTCAGCGTGCTCGTCTAAGTCATTGACACACAGCACAGCACAGCGTATGAAAGCCCACATCAGAGACGAGATAAACTCGATCATGGGGAAGAAAAAGAGATTATACAAAAGCAATGCAATCAAAATTACCTTGGAGAGGAAATGTACTACTTGAAGAAGAGGTGAAGGTGATGGAGAATAATACAAGGGAAAGTAATAATACTAAGCATTGAGACCAAACATGCACCATGGTTTTTCACCCAAATTGATTGAACCATGAGATGATGAGAATATGTTTACCCTTTCAGTCAATGTCATCAAGTAAAGTTAGAGTTGCACGAAAGAAGCTTAGACTTAGAGTCAGGCCACATGTATCAGAGCTCCAGTACCAATACATTTATTGTTGGGAGTGAAAGAAGTTTTGAGGAATTTTGATAGATTCCATGCTCTCTCTCTCTCATTTCACAATGAAAATTAATGGTGCCATTTGCTTCCTTCATCAGTTCCCCAAGTTCCAATGATATATCATCAGATCTCAATTCTCAACTCATTGCTGCTGATTTACTACTTACGTATGCAATATGTAATGTACGGTACCTTACCATGCAAATAAGCTACCAACTTAGTACTTACACTTACGTGATACTTGTGAAGGAAATTGAGATAGATACCTTGTTCATAAGAAAGAGCCCCTGATACCGTCTAGAAAAAGAACAAAGAAAGAAAAGGAATGTGTGTGTTTTTAACTTGAAAAAGCAAACAAGAAGCGGTGGTTCATCGCATGCTCGCTACTACTCTAGTCTCTTCAACGCCAAAATGGCGCATTGCAATACAATACAATACACCCAAGGAGACCAACCTCCTCCATGGAACAAAATTGAATTGATTCAATTAGGTCTATCACTTCACTGCCAAGGATCACTCTCAGTTCTGACTTCCGAAGGCTCGACAACCTGTACATTGGAGTCGTCTTCTTCTAGGGCGGCGGCACTTGCATCATCGGATTCTGAGGAGTTCACATCTGATTCCTCCTCTTCTTCTATTCTACCCCATCTGCCGCCGAGGGCCAGCGTCATCATCTCATATATCTTGTTTCCCAGCTCAGCTGGACTGTCCGGCTGCAAAAACAAACAAACAGGACCGTCCATGCGGGTGGGTTAGCCTCTGGTCTCAGCATTCATCTCCCAAAATACTTACAATGAGAGAAATTCACACTTACGGAGAATCCACTGGAGACGAGTGCGGTATCGTACAAGAGGTCAACTGCTTTCTTGGCATCTGTACTATCCGGAGCATTTTTGCAAGCAGCCTGTGATAGTTATCATAACTCATAAATCAGTAACTAGGAGTAACCCGTACCTTCGAAACGATGAATACTCTATCTACTCTCTTAAATCAGTTAAAAACAAATATATTAGTGACAATAATAATAACAAATCTGAACCGTTGGATTTGATGTGAATAGATGACTGACATTGGATGTACACAGTGAGTAATAATAGAATGAATAGTGACTTAATTTGACATTTAGCTTTAATGAGATTTAATCTCAGCTATTAATTGTGTTTGTGTGTGTGAAAGAGAGATTTAATCTCAGTCGTTAGTTATAGGAGAATTCAAAATTGTAGTCCTCTGTATTATAAATATATAAATATACTATTAACAATTTCTACTATCTCATTCCAACTATTATACAGAAGAGAGGACTCACCCTTAGGTCTTTAACAATGGGGTGATCAGGATTAATCTCAAGAATTCTTCGGCCCCGCATGAATTCCAAGGTTGTCGTATCTCCAAGGGTTTGAGCTTTCATCAACCTTAAGAATCAAGATGGGCAAAGATAATTAGCAAAACCACCTCCATCTCAACGTTGCAGTACCGAGACCAGAACATCAAAATTACCTCTCCATGTTCGCCGACCATCCAAACTTGCCAGAAACAAGCACACAAGGGGACGAGCTAAGGCGCTTTGAAACTTGGACTTTTGCCACCTTCTCACCAAGTTGCTGCTTGATCCAATCACAAAGAAGAATATACTCCTGCTTGGTCTGCCTATCCTTAACCTCATCCTCGTCACCTGAAGTCATACGCCATCTCATGAGGTGACGACTTATATTCCCAAAGGCATACATCCATTAATTAAGCTATCAGAAACATTTTTGAAGATATCGAAGAAGGGGGTGTCCCTTCTTAGAAGACAGATGAAACTAACTAACCAAGCTCCAAGTCTTCCTTGCTGACATCAACAAATTTCTTCTCTTTGTAAGTCTGCAAGTTCTGTACGGCTACTTCATCTATAGGCTCAATTAGATACAGAACCTGTAATCATGACAACTGCCTAAAATCAACAATCTGAATGTGAAACCCTTGCAGCTAAAGACCAAGCATGCAAACATTAAAAAATCCGAAGAATGAGAAACTAGGATTGTTTGGTTTATCTGTTTTTTATTTTGAGTTTTCAGTTTTAAGTTTTCTATTTTCAGTTTTCAGTTTTTAGTTTTAAGTAAAAATTGAAAACAAAAAACAAAAAACGTGTTTAGTTTATAATTTGTAATTTATAATTTATAATTTGTCAAGCCTTAAGCGTTTTTCATATTTTGGATGTGTTGAGAAAATCTGCTGAAAAGTGAAAACACAGAAAACAGCTATTTGTCGTTTTCTACATTTTGAAGATTTTGAACTAAAAACTGCTTTCGGTTTTTAGAAAACAGAAAACAAAAAATTCAAACCACAGGTTTTCTATTTTCTGCAAAACAGAAAGCACATAAAACAAGCCAAAGCAAACATAGAAATTACTTCAATGTCCTTCTGCAGCAGCTTTTCCAGGAAGGGAGCCGTTTTGGCACTTCTCAAGCTGTCAGTTGCCAAGTAGTAGATAGCCTTCTGATTCTCGCCCATGTTTTCGACATAATCGTCAAGGCTTATCAGCTCCTCTTCACTTTTAGAGGAGTTGAATCTCAAAAGAGGTGTAATGCGCTTGTGATTCCCAGAATCCTCAACGCATCCCAGCTTCAAGTACTTCCCAAAATTCTCCCAGAATTTATTGTAGTCCTGAGACCAGTCAACAGGTTAAGTTGTACTGTACCACAGCTAGTTTTGTTTTGACAGGCACAAAAGTAATGAATGAAGTGAATATCCCAAACCTCTTTATTTTCACCCTCGGATATCTCCTGAATCATGTCAAATGTTTTCCTTACTAATCTTTTTCTCATTATCCGCACCTGAAACGAAAGAGATTATCAGAGAGGTTACCATAAAAAGAAACAGGGTTCATAATAGCATAAAACACGAATTGATCTGTGATATGCAATGCAAAATAGATAAAGCAAAAAGAGACTGCATCAATGAGTCAAATCTTACTATTCTGCTTTCTTGAAGGATCTCTCGAGAAACATTCAGAGGGAGGTCATTTGAATCCACAACACCCTTCACAAAGCTCAGATATCGAGGAAACTGAGGATCAAAGATACTCATGAGAACCATCTTATATATCCTTAATCAATTTTAAATGCTTCAGGGAAGCAGCAAATCAAAATGGCTAACAAAATAAAAGCAAAATTTAAAAGCCTTGAAACGTCTATAACAACACAACAGTCTTGAAGGTAACTACAACTTGGTACTGTGATAAGGGATATGGTGCTTACCAATTCCCCATCAAAATCATCAGATATGAAGACACGCTTCACATACAGACGTATATTCTTTGTTTTAGGGCTCACTATTTCCTCAGTGTTCAATGGAGCCATTCCTGGGATGTATAGGACACTTCGAAACTCCACTTCCCCCTGCACAGTTTTTAGATGTCTTAAAACAGAAATCAACATGCTCCCACCCACATCGACATCGCAAGCCAAAAGCCAATAAGTACCTCCGTAGTAAAATGGGTGTAGGCAAGTGGGTCAAGAAACTCATTGAAAGCCTTCTTGTAGAATTCATTATACTCCTCTTTCTGCACATCTTTAGGATTCCTCATCTGGAACAGAGAACTGAACTTAGTATGCAATACACAAATAAAGTTGCGATCTCTTCACAAGATTATTAAAGTATAATGATCTGTTATGCAAAAACTGCACAACTCCATTTGCTCACCCATAGAGGCTTTGTCTCATTGGCCAATTCCCAATCCCAATATTTCTCAGTAACAGTTTTCTTCTTCTTTGGCTTCTCATCCTGTGACAAATGAGCACACCACTTTCACCTTCATGAAACAAGTAAGTAAACTGCTTCCTATGCCAAAATAGGAACTCATATCATACCTCGGCTTTCACTTCTTCTCCTTCTTTAGGAGGTTCCTCCTCTTCCACCTGTGCAAAATTTAGCCATTTTCCCATTATTTCCATTGAATCACCAAAGAGGAAAAGAATTACATAGGGCAACACAATAAAGATCAGGACAAGCTCATCTGTAAATAATTAAAGATTACTTCGAGCGAAGAATGGATGGGGTATAGAGCACTTCCAACCACCAGAGTTGTTTTGTTTCAGTAGAAAATGGGCATATGAAGGAGAAAGCTCCCACTCAACAAACATTTTCTTACCTCAACAGTTTTTGATTTCTCTTGCCACGTATATATAGGGAAGGAAACAAACTGCGAGTAGTTCTTCACCAAATTTTGAATCCTAGTAGGTTCTGTGAATTCATACTTGTCATCAGGCTGCAAGTAGAGACCAAAAGCAGCTTCATCTTAGTAGTGATATTAATCAGAAAGCATGGCCATCACAGGATTCGCGAGACACAAAAACATGACAATCGAATAAAATGTCATAGGCGTCAAAGGGTCTCCAAGATACATTTTCCAGCCCACGAGACAAATCATGAACACATGGGACAGTTATAAGACCACATCTTCAGACATTTGAATCTATTTTTTTGATTGGTTACTTGGACTTAATACATGACTAAGGAAATCTATCATATCTTAATAATTTCAACAAGAAATACGATCAGGCATACCCTCAGATAGAGTGTGATCTGTGTTCCACGCTTCAGGAACTTTTCAGGATCTGTTTCTTCCTTGATTACAAATGAGCTGCTGTCAGCAGCAGCTTCCCAAACATACTGTTTATCTGACCTTGGGCTCTTTGTTGACACAACAACCTAGTCAGGGACAAAGTTTAGCAGAAACTCAAGTCAATATCAAAGTGAAGCAAATTAATATAAGATTTGCGGAAATATAGATGTTTTTTTAGAACCCAAATTTGTCACCTTCTCTGCAACCAAAAATGCAGAATAAAACCCAACGCCAAATTGTCCAATTAATCCATTGTCCGCCCCAACTTCGTTATTTTCCTACCAATAGTTCACAGTAGAACCAGTTAGCTTCAGAACAACGAAACAGCTAATCCAGAATCTGTCGGAAATTGACAAGCATTACATTTACATATGTCAGGTAAACAAGGCAATTACCTTCAAAGCCTTCAGGAACCTTGAAGTACCACTTTGGGCAATAGTTCCAAGGCAATCAACAAGCTCTTCTTTGGTCATGCCAATACCAGTATCTCTACAAAATTCAATAGTATCATTTGCATGTGCACACCACAGGAGATGTTAGAGTGAGATAAATGAAAAAAAATGCCACATACGTGATGGTGATAGTCCCATTATCGGCATCAGGTTTGATGCGAATCTCTAGCTCACCAGCATCCCCAAGGAGGGAGGGTTCAGTAACACTCAAAAATCTCAACTTGTCCAACGCATCACTTGCATTGCTGGCACAGGAAAAGTTGAACTAGATCAACATAGAGAGGAAAAAGGTAAAAGACATCCACCTTGCAACAATGTATCAGTGAACACGAAAACAACCAAAACCATTAGAAATAAGATGTCCTGTTGAACTTCGAAGTATAAGCAATGTGGTTTGGCTTTATAAAACATATATAGACGATGAAGTAACTCTTCCACAGCATTCCCCGTTTATATCCAAACCAAATAAAGTAACCGAAAGACACCGAAAATGTTCATGGAAAACAACCCAATAATCATGATAAGGAGCACCGGCATCGGCAAGCCTACCTCACGAGTTCTCGAAGGAAAACCTCCTTATGGCTGTATAGACTATGGACGATCAAATCCAGTAACCTGCTGACCTGCATTCAACATCTTTAAACGCTTCAATTTCCCAGGAATAGCATTAAGCACAGTCAATTCCCACATAATAGGCTCCCTTCTGTTTCATATCAGGTGAAAGATTCTAAATTCTAATTTAAATTTAAGTCAATTAAGTCCCTAAAACCATCTGCCCAATTATCTACTAGGTTCCTAGGTCTTCATTTATTGACACATGAACACTTTGGTCATCGATACATGTAAAATTCGAAAACCCAAACAAGTAACCAAGCTAGCAAAAAATTATCAAAAACCCAGATAACAAAATTTGTTTTGAGAGGAACCCACCTCAGCCTGATACTCAAACTTCTCACCCTCGCTGGTTTCAGAAGCCTCCTTCTCAACAACAGCTGCATCACAACGGACACCCAGTCTATTTGCCTTATTCTGTGATCTAAGGCTAGGGAATCTTTTGCCATCGACGCAAACCCTATTCCTGACAGAGCTCCTGGAGAAAGGAAGAGTATTTCTATTCAAACAGAAAGCTACTTTGTTGTGGGTATTTTTGAAGGCGAATGATGAAGATGGAAGGGAGATTACAGAGGCAGAGGCCAAGCTCCTGCTGGGAACCGGCGCCATTGGAAATGACCAACCAGTTCAGGCAAGGGGCGAATCGAGGATAAGGGGTTGGGGTTTGGGTGCAGATGAAGAAGAGAGACTAGTGATGAGAGAGTGGAGGGGAAACCCTGAAATGGATTATGGGTTTAAGGGGGAATTGAGTAGAGGATTCTAGAACTTGAATTGCACTCAAAATTTGACAAATTTACTTGGAGAAAAGCTTTGTGAGGTGCAAAAGGTCCCGTGTTACTACTGTAAGCAGCGGCCCCTTATCTGTTGACATATTTTTTTTTTTTACCTTTTTCAATTTTTTGACATATTTTTGGCTAATTATTACTCTGTTAGTAAAAAAAAATTTTTTTCGTTTAATACACATTTAACGTTTTTTAGGTTTAAAATACGTTTTTTTCTTTTTTCTTTTTTAAGTAGAATTCAAAAAAAATCATCAAAATTTGTGTTTTTTTAAAAAAAAACTTTGAAGCTCGTATTTTTTACTTCCTTTAATTTGATTTTTTTTTCTCCCTCCTTTATTTTTTGATTGAGCTATATTGACGTTCATTATCTTATTATTTGTTCATTATATACATCTTGTTCTATTCAATTTAAGTACCTGAAAGTCGTGATAAAGCAGACACCAGATTGCATCCTCTGTGTGATTGTGATGTCTAATCGTGGTTATGTATATATGATCTTAGATTACCAATAATTGATGTCATATATTCACTTCAGTTCGTCAAGCGTACTTTTGAATCTTTTAGATTTTTCTACCAGGTCCGTGTGGGAATCGAAAAATTATGAAGTGTTGTTTATTATTAAATTGATTGTTTGACACAATTTTTTAGGTGGAAGTGATAAAAAAATATTAAATTTTTATTATTTTATACCCGAATTTTTAGTCCGGTTTTTTCAAATGAGTAACGAATAATACAAGTATTTGTCTGAATCCGTTTTTCGATTTTTTTCGAATTTTTGACCGGGTTTTTGACCGAATTTTCACATTACTCTAGCGAATAATACTCACCCGTACCTATTGCCATTAATTCCCGTCCCGAATTTTACTAATAGAAGATTATTGGTGTGGTGTGATTTTTTTTATATATAAAACGGTAGTATATTATCGTTTTTTATTGTTAAAAACGATAATATATTACCTTTTTTTGGATGATACGATTTGCACAATTACTATTGTTCATCTATCAATAAAAACAACATTTGGCAGGAAAATTGGAAGAAAAATTAGAAAAATTGGTGAGGTGGCACCACCATAGACATAAGAAATCCAAGTAAAAAAAATTAAACTATAGGTTTTACAGTTATTTCTGTGATTGTAACTGTGCTATCTTATTTTTTCTTCCAAAAATCCTTTCATGTACAATCATATTTAATCTTGTTCAAATCGACTGCAAAATTAAAATTGGTGTAATGTAATAGAGAGAGAAATAATAAATTTGTTGGGTTTCATTTTGAAGTTTCTAAAGTTTTCGAATTTTTAGAATTTCATTTTAACTGCACAGAATTGTCCAAAAAAATCATTTTAATACGTGTGTAACAGTGTAGGTACTTCTAAGGGTGGCAGGTGGGTGGCAGTTTTGACTCCGGATCACCTTCACCTCTCGCATACATGTTTAGGAGATTATTTAAAAAAATAACTTTTTGTTTCGTTTCTCACAGACGATTTCAAATGTTATCACTGCTTTTTAAAGGCGATGAAGTGAATGTGTCCCGTCACCTGCTCAGGTAACGCCCTTCTCGTTAGAGAGAGCCAAGGATTGATCATCAAGAATACCTCCTCCGATGCTCAAGCACTCAGTTTCCATTACTTGGTGTAAAGTCTGATTGGGGTATTCACTCAGTTTCAATCCTCAGGTCTCTCTAACGAGAAGGACGTTACGTGTGCAGGTAACGGACAAGTGATACTCGGAACTTGTCTACGTCATCGCCTCCACAAAGTAGTGATAACAGTTACATAATAACAACTGTCGATATGAGCTTAAACCTAATTATATATATTTTTACTCACCTTCTTTCGCTATCGCTTTTATATAACATTCATATTTATATGCACACATCAATATCATTATTATTATGAAAATATATCAAAGAGTGTTGTTAAAAAATCATATTTAAATTTTTATTTGAAATATCAAAGAGTATTCACGGTTGGGTTTCAGGTTTCGGTTCTGTTTTGAAGAATCAAATCCGTAACCGAACGGCTTGAGGGAAAAATAAACCATAACCGATCTGTAAATCCGAAAAACCGGTTCAAGAACCGTGGATTCGGTTCGATTAGATTTCACGGTTTACAGATTTTTTGAACACTACTACTAGACAATTATCCATCTAACTCATCAAATACCCCATTGGAACTCAAAATCTAAGCTGATAAGAATCTCTCATAATACGTCTATGTGACATAATGAACTGAATAACCATAATACAAAACATATATTACAAAAATAGTCCTCAAACAACAAATAGTGAGATGTATCCGCAATCTTACAAAATGTGTTAAGACGCCGCATCACTCGATTAATAAATAATCATAGTTATTGAAGGTGATTAAATATTAATTAAGATTATCGATAAAGATTAGTGAATTAAGATTATCGACAAAAGTAGGCCAAGGAGGTTGTGCAGAGCACGGAGCATGTGTGGAGCACGGAGGGTGTGCGCATACGGAGCACGGAGGGTGTGCAGAACCGAGAAGGTCATGCGAAGCACGGATGAACAATGAACGAAGTAAAGCAAGATGTGTCCGGCAAACTTCCAGTCCTAACCCGCGGATGTCCGATACTATCAGGCAGACCCTTCAATGAGTACATCATCACTGGATAGAGCAAGAGGACATTGCCCGGAGGATGTCCGGGATGACCCTGAGGATGTCCGGAGTTGCTGGGCAGAACAAAGGAACCAAGCAGATCTGGTTGGCGGCATTCGGGCTCCGGGATAACCCTACGGACGTTCGGTCGGGCAGAACAAGGAAGCCGAGCAGATCTGCCCGGCAAACGTTCGGGCTGATCCTACGAACGTCTGACGTTGCCAGGCAGAACAAAGGAGCCTAGCATATTTGCCCGGCCGAGCAGAACAAGCGTGCTCCGGGCAATCGCCAAGCAGGGGTACTTCTATATATATTGTTTTCACTATAAAAGTAACAATCTCTTTTTAATGTGGATATCCTTTTTTCAATAGTAAAATGAACTTTTTTGGCCTATTGGATCTACAAATCAAAGACCAAGATTCAATTTCAGATGAACAGTGCATTGTCTCACCATTCACCGACTATCAACAGTAATCAATCTCAACCTTTGATCTTCTAAATATATCCAATGACCCATAAAAGTCTACTCTTACTATTCCAAAGAGGACATTCTCAAAATAATATTTCTGATAAAAGTAATATTTATATTATTTTGTCAAATCTATGGTAGTAATCATATAATTGTCAAAAATAACAAATAGACAAATACAAAATTATAAGAAAAAATGTTATCTCCTGTACTAAATACTAATATTATTGAGTAAATTGAAACTTCATCCTACAAATTTGATGGTTAAATTATAAAATTAAGGGAAAAAGAATAAAATGACAATGTTAGTGACAATAGTCTTTTGTGCTAACTGATTACGTCAATTTGTATGTTAAAGGGTTGTCCCGATATTACCTCTCTAATGCTTAATTCAATGAA
>JAOWBR010084033.1:0-14796 GCA_028571145.1 Dionaea muscipula
AAAGGTAAATGAATGCGTACCTGAAGTCTGGGGAGGCGACCCCTATTTATAAATGTTGGGAAGGTGGTGAAATTACAAAAAAATTACTGAGCGTGCGACCGAGCATGTTACCGAGCCCCGAGCAAGTTACCGAGCGTTGGGCAAGTTACCGAGCGGGGTATACCGAGCGTGGCATACCGAGCGGGGGAAGGTAATCTCTCTAAGCTGAACCGGGCCTGTCATACCGAGCGCGTCATACCGAACGAGTCCAAAGCCTTGAAAAGAGACCGATCGATCCGTCCGATCTTCCGGTTCACTTATGCAAGGGGAAAATCCTCGTATATCAATATTATTATAATACAATATAATATAATAATATATTAATAATATAATATGGAAAATTGGGGAGAAGTGTTGGAATTGGGAATTAGGGAATTGGGAAGAGAATAATAATAATAATAATAATAATAATAATAATAATAATAATAATAATAATAATAATAATAATAATAATAATAAACGAATGATAAAAATATTGTTAGACTATTTAGAAAAGAAAAAAAGTGGGCAAGTGGCTAAGTGATGAGAAGTGGGCAAGTGGGTAGGAGTAGAATAGGAAAGAAAAGAAAAAAAAAGTAGGGGGTTTATATGTGTGGACGCGGTTTCTATTTGGTTTGTTTTTCTATTGTTTTGCGAACACCTTGTTAGAGCATGAATAAGGAGTGCAGGAGTAGTAGGCATGGTACATAATAGAGCTATGGTTTTGTTTGTAACCCTCTATTTCATAAGCATTCATAGATGTGAATGTTGGTCCAAAATTACTTGTTGCAACGTACGATGCAAAAATATTTTTTCTATGACCACGAGATTGACCTTTTGATAGACTTAGGCTAGAAGGAATTCAGTTACTCGTCCCATGAATAAGGGTGCATGTTTTTTCAATAATTAAAGGGTATTAGGTTCTCGGAGAGGCAGTTTATTTAAACAAGTTTGATATCGATGTCCGCGTGTTGCTCTTCGGAAACATTTACCTTGCTCAATTAATTAACCTATTAGGGCATTGTTTGGATTGATGTTAAATGATGAAAAAGATAGGGGGAGAAAACGATTCATCTACCCGCGGTTAACAATCTTATCATCAATTCTTAACCACCGATTTGGTGGGGAATGAAGAGAAAAGTGAAATTCTAAAATTTCACCACCAATTCTCAAATTTTCTTACCTTTCTCTCCCAAGATAATTTCATGTTTTGATGTTTCTTTATTGGTGTTTTTGTTGAGATTAGAGCTACACGGGATGGATCGCACGGTTTTGATGCGAGCTCTTAAACAACTGGAGAATAAAGGGAAACTTGCGATCTTTAAAGGCACTTCTGCGGATGATGAAGGTGTGAAGTTCTCCCTCTAGCAATTATCACCTTCATGGACTGGCTGGCTCTAGCTCTTCAAGGCTGTAAGAAACTTCCAACAATTTTATGCATGAGATTTCAATCATTTCATCAGTCTCCATATAATATCATATGATGATTGTAAATTGCAAACAAGTCTTTCCATTTGTATCAAAGATAGCTGCTTGGTTCTACTATGCGTTAGAGCTCTCATGGTTTTTGTCATGATCCTACCACTCCTTAGCGTTGTAGTTATCTTAGGAGCCTTTTATTTTTGATATAAAAGGATCAATGAGTCAATCTTATGGTTATGTAATTTGATCTTATTTAAGAGAGGTGTACAATGACTCATCACAGGTGGTGTTAGGTACTTGCTAGTGAGAGGATAGCCTCGCTGGTAATGTTTATGATCCCTTTACAATATGTTTGGATTGAGGGCATGCGATTCATAATAAAGATCTCGATTTGAGGCATTTCAACATAAAAGAATCAACAAAACTCATCACCACACACACACACTAATAACAATAACCAATAACAATCTCTTTTGACAAAGATTACTAACTCCATCCCTTACAACCATGAACATTACAATGATACAATCTTGATTTCTTTCATCCATGAAAGCTCGGACTGATGACTACTACAATAACAGTCAATATTGGCAACGAACGAAACCGACAATGGCTATCGAAGAAGAAGAAGAAGAACAATGTAACACAACTAGAAGACGACCGGCTGATCGACGACCACAGAACATTAGACATGGGCTTGATGAACAATTTGCTTGTGAGACCACTTGGGAATCGGGATGTTTTCAGTACTCAAACATATTGGAGGAGGCGTTGATGGGCGGCACAGGGCAAGGGAGCTGCCAACGCTCGAGCAAGTTCTCGGGTATCTCCGGGATATCCATGGCAAGTCCGCTAACCTCCTCGACAATCTCGAGGACCGAGTTCAGAGACCTAAGCCGATCGGTCAGCTCCATCACCTGAGTTCTCAGCACATTATTCTCAGACTCCACACCAACGTACATCTGTGAAGCAGAGTTGATCCTCTTCTCCAGGTCTGCGTTCTCAGCCTGCAGCCTCGTGACTTGGATAATCATCTCGTCCAAATGCTGCTGCTTCCTCATCCGAGACCTCCGCGCTGACTCCCTGTTCGATATCATCCGCTTCCTCTTCCTCTCGTCCATGTTCGCGTACCTCGGATCTTCCTCCGATCCAGAACTCATCTGCTGCTGCTGCATCAATAACTCTCTTCCGAATCGATCAGGAACTTTCAGATTCGAACAAACTAATGAATCGTGGACTGATTGGGGCTAGATTATTGCGATTAGGGCTAGATCTATGAGATTCAAGGCTCTGCTTCTACGGGGAAAAAAAAAAACACACCACAACACGATAACAAAAGATAAATAGAGTCGATACCGATCAACAGGGAGATGAATTCATGAGAAAACGTAGAACCAGTAGAGGAAAACAACTGAGAAAGAATGAAGAATACGGATCCGACGGATCTGAATCATATCATGAATCCTTCAAAAAAACACATCAGAAATTCTTTAAACAAAGTCGAATCAAAATCAAACCCTAGATCGATAAATTAGGAGATTAAGAGATGAAGATCGAGATCTGAAAGGAGATGATATCGAATTGGGGATTTCTGAGAGGAGGAAAAATCGAAGGAGAAGGAAGAGGAGGAGAAACTTATCTTGTTTTTTGGTAGAGAGAGAAAGAGGTGAAGACTTGTTGAAGGACGAAGAATATGCCACTCAGATGCCAACTCGAGCGAAAGAAGGTTTGGCAATAGGTGGAGAACGGAATTTATAGATGCGTAGAAGGGTGGGGTGGGGGCTCTTTTGTAAAATTGCTCGGAAGTGTAGGGGCTCTTTTGTAAATTGCTCGAAAGTGTTGGGTCCATCTTAATTGTCCAGTGCACTTTTTCTTTTCCTGGTTTTTTTCTTCACGTGGGTCGGTCGTTGGTTATCCTATTTTGTTTGATAAGTCTTATAAGATGGCTAAAAAACCAAAGTTCGATACGTAGTTTGAGGATAGGGTCCACTCAACACGTGATAAGGCTTAGCAGCCATAAAAAAAACAGAGGATAAATAGTGAGAAAATAGGTTAAAGATTTTTAAAGTTTTGATAAAAAAATAAATAAAGGTTAAACAGTGAGAGAATTTTACAATGATTATTGAGTATATGAATAATAAAACTGAAAATAGAAATTTCAAACGGAAGAGGTAGCTTTTCTTAATAGAAGATATAGCTTTCTTGAGGTAATTATTATATAATATTATTTTCACAAATTTTATTAAGGAGCTTTAAAATAGAAGTTTCAAATGGATGTGGTAGCTTTCCTTAATAAAAGATGTAGCTTTTTTTGAGATTATTATTATGTAATATTATTTTTACAAATTTTATTAAGGAGCTTAAAAATTATGAGTGTGAGTTATGCACAGACAAATAACAATTTTTTTCAACAGTTGCGCTTAGCTTGTCGTGCGTAGTAGTCTGAGGTTGAGCTGATTATAAAAACTGAAATGAGCTGTATCCTTTAAAGAGGTACTTGGCCTCAACTCGACGACTAGCTTCAAATATAAATGAAATCGATTTCGGTCACATAAATAATTGAGAATAGCTTTTTGCTTATGAAAATTTATTTTTAGACTAAAAGGAGACAATTTCAACAAAGAGAGAAAAAACTGAGAGAAATAATTATAGAAGAAAAGAGAGTAGGGACTGCAATTTATTTATCTATATTATATTTTATGAAGTGATTTAAATTTTTTTGATATAAGGATAAATTATGAAAGAAATAAATATCACATTAAATAAGGGGTAGGATAGAGATAGAGAGAAACAAGATGGAGAGAGAGGAGAGAGGGGGAGTAGAGAAATCATAAAAGAAAGAGATAGAGGGTAAGAATAGGTAAAAAGAAAGTAAAAAAAAAAAATTATTTTTGATATTATTTTTGGATTTAATATATATATATGAACAAAAAATTATCCGTGCCAACGACACGATGAATATTCTTACAATTTTATTTACCGTCACAAAAATTATTCGTGTCCGTGTCGTGCTAGTGTCATGTTGTACATTTTACATATTTTTTAATAAAAAATAAATAAAAATTATATAAACATTAGACTCGTTTTGATCCTCATAAAAAATTATGAATTTTGACTATAATATTTTTATATTTGGTAGATTATACAGTGAGATATAGAAGAAAAATAAATTATAGATTATGTATAATATTATATGATGTGATGTGAGAGGGGGAGAGAAGAGGATAACCAATGATAAATTTTCTTTTGGCCATGTAGGACAACTTATAGATGAATAAATTCAAATTATATTCTGCTTTATTATATAGATTAGAAATTGTCCGTGCCGTTGGCACGATGAACATACTTATAATTTCATTTATTCTCACAAAAATTATACGTGCGTTCATATGATGTCCGTGTCATGTCGTGCATTTTATATAATTTTTTTATAAAAAAAAATGATATCAACATTAGATTCGTTTTGATCCTCCTACAAAATTATGAATTTTGACTATAATATTTTTATATGCGATAAATTATATAGTAAGATATAAAGAAAAATAAATTATGGTTTGCGTAATATTATGTGATGTGATGTAAAAAGAAGAAAGAGGTAGCCGATGAGAGCTTTGCTTTTGTCCATATAGGACAACCAAGAGAAGGATAGATTCAAAATATGTCTTTCTTTGTTATTGATAACAGTTGAAAAATCCCGTTGTCGTCTTGTGCGTCAAGCTTACGTCACAAACTGTCAAGCAGGTCAAATCAGTCAGATCCTGCTATTTAGGTCGTAAGTCGCCAACTGGGAGTCTAGAACCTGCAAAAAGGCAGCTCGTCAGACACAGTCTGAGGGTGTTGCTTGAGGTCCCGCTCCGATGCTTAAGTCAGTGCGAGCTCGGTAAGATTGGAGACCTCAAATAGAAAGTAGAAAAATTATGAGGCCTGGAAAGTATTGAATAAATATTATCTTCGAGGGTTGGGGCATTTATAGGGAACTGTTGTCCACAAAATATCTGTATTACCCTTCGCGTTTGCGAGGTGTCAAGCAGCTAGCCGAGCCACGTGTCACCTGGTTAATGAAGAGATGTGCCCTCTTCTGAGTGGTGTCGTGTGTCGGCGCGTTTGTGGTGCCACGTGCGACCTACGGTATTCAGGTTTCTAGAAGCGTGACTTATTTTGAGTAGCATAATCCACCTGTTGAAAGTAAATAATAATAGAAAATAGGGTTATTTTCCCCCATCATCAGCAAGAAAGTCCAAACTTTACGGTTGTAATCATCTATAATAGACAGGAAGAATCTAATTTCTCCATGTGTAGTTATTTTTTCTGGTCCCCAAAGGTCAGCATGAATATAGTCTAGACAGCCAGTGGCTAAATGTTTATCTTTCTCAAAGCTAAGTCTAGTCTGTTTACAATAAATGTATATCTTACAAAAATCAAGTGATGAAGCATCAAAGTTGCCAATCAAACATTGTTTATTCAGAGCATGCATCCCTTTCAAACTCATGCGACCAAGTCTTAAATGTCAAACATGATTAGTTAAATTTGCATTATCAGAAACAAGAGCATTACTTGTTTTTCAAAAAAAATAATAACCACATAAAACATACAGAGTGTGTTTTTTAACCCGCTTAAGGGCAAGCTTAGAATTTTTAAACACAGAGATACAGCCATTGAAAGCGGTGTAAGTACATCCATTTTCATCAAGCATTGCAAGTGAGATTAAATTTCTTTTCAAGTCTGGAATGTATCTCACTTTAGTCAGTAAAATGACTGACCCATTATGCAGCTTCAGAGGTATGTTTCCCATGCCATGAATTTTACATGTACTATTGTTTCCCATAAGCACTAAATCATCTTGAACATCAACATAATCAATGAACCACTCTTTATTTAGACTCATATGAAATGAATAGCCGGAATCTAAGATCCATTCATTTGTAGTCACACAATCAGAGATGTTCAAAACTTCAGAAAATGTAGAGAGAGATTCAGAGAACAAGCACTTACATTTACAGTATGAGTATTCATACTCTGTCTTTTAAGTTTATTTTACAATACAAAACAATCCTTTTTAATATGGCCTATCTTACCACAATATATAATGACACTTTCTGTCATCATTTTGCTTTTTCACAAACGGTTTCTTCTTTTGAAGACTTGAAATTATTGTGAAAATTACTGTGGCCACTGTTATAGGATTTATCTTTCTTCTCAGATTTGTTTTTAACAAACAAATTATTATTGTTTCTTTTTCTAATGCTTAGTTCAAGTTCTCTTACTTTTAACCCAGAAACAACAAGATCCACGGTTAGTGTAACACCAGTATACTTAATGAAATTTTTAACCACAGAGTATTCATCAGGGAGAAACTGCAGTAAAATCATAGTTTGGCTAGCATCATCAATAGCTTGATCTGTCCCTTTCAATATTAAAGTGAGTTTTGTAAACTCATTCAAATTTTCATCCAACGATTTACTGGAATTCATTTCTCTGGAGAATAAAGTGTCGTTCAAATATGCAAGGTTGGGAGCTGATTGTTTAGCAAAGAGTGTTTCAAGTTTATCCTATAAACTAGTCACAGAATCACAGTCATCCACCTTTCTTAACACAGAATCACTCAAGTTCAAAATTATCAGGCTATATGCATCTTCTAAAATATTATCAACAGTTTTAAGCTGTTTCTCTGACCACTTTTTAACGTCCTTTACAAGTGCTATTAGCAATCTTTCACGTGAAAGCAGGGCACACATCTTTCTTTTTCAAGTTCCAAAATCACACTTCTCAGTCAAACTGGTTATCTCAGTCCTAACATAGGAAATGACTATGTCCTTACTCATGATGTCAAGTCACAAAGAAAGATTCGCAGAGAAGCACAACGAAGCATACACACAGAGTTAAGAACACAAGTTACCAAGGGTAGCCAGTGTAGATCACGACAGTAATCGACTAAATGGTTATAACAGATAACCTAGTCATACACAATCACTCAGACTAATCAAAGCAGAGGAATATCCTCTTCAGTAATATGTAACAAATGTCCAAGTTGCACAGGTAACAAAATATCCAGTAACAGAGAACATGCAACCAGGGATATATGCTACAGCAGGCAACAGAGGACGTATATGCTTAACCATATGCACCACTGTCTTATACACAGCATAACAACATAGATTCAGTCACAAAAATATGCAACCAAGAAATCGTGTCATGCATTTACAGTATCGAGATATGTCCCGCATGCACAACTTAAATCTAAAGAATGAGAAGCGTCACAGAAGAAATCAGGTTAAGCAAAGTCAAGAATTGACTCTCACATCAGCAAGAAGCAACGGATCTCAAAGGGTTACTCAAGAACAAGTGCTCTGATACCACTGTTGGGAGTTCTTGAAGTAATCAAATCGAAATCCAGAAACCTCAAACCAAGAATCAACTCAATATACAAACCAAAGAGAGTACACAAAAACTATTAACAGCCGATTCACATGGTCATGAACAGATCAATGACACATACACACATAGATCTACAAGAATACATCACAGATCTAGAGGATGGAACGATTATACCAACTGTTCATATGAACAGTAGTCCTCTCTAATATATTTTCAGACCTATTTAGACGATGACACTTGTCTCACATGAAAGCGAGAGAGGGAGAAGAGGGTGAGGGAGAGGGAGAGGGAGAGGGAAGAGAGAAAAAATAGGAAACAAATATTTTTTTTAATTGATTTAAGGGTAGAGTACTCTTCGAATCTCTAGTGTGTGTATATCTATAGTGAATTCCTATGTTTTTCTTTTCTTTTTTATTTCCTTTTTCTTTTCTTTTATTTGTTTTTTTTTTTTTAAATCATATATTATCTAATATTTGCAATCTTAAATTCTCAACCTTTGATTTGACTAAATCCAACGGTTCTAATATACTAGGGGTTACCCATGCCTTCGGCACGCTGAGGACTACTTGTGTCATCCTTTGCCTTTTGTATTATTAATATACTAGGGGTTACCCATATAATACCCCAACCCGGAGTGAAACCGACGATAACTCGTAAGAGTCATTGAAGCCTAATGTCACCAATTATCAATCATTTTTAATGTGATTATAAGTTTACTTAGTACCCAACTTATTCTTTATTTAACCATGATGTGAAACTGCATCTCAACCTTTTGTTTATTACATAACTGAAATTAAAACAGCGGAAGAAATCCTAACACAGTCTTAAATCTAATGTAAACAAACAACATCAATTGGATACCCTAGGAGGCATCGAGGGGGTCCTTCCGTCACATCCGCTATCTTTATTCGTACTTACCTGAAAAAGAAGAATAGTAGTAACTGTCAACCTACTAACTAGGCTGAGTGAGGATAGTCAGGGTAGAAACAAAACATACATACTGAAGAAAAAGGAGTAGCAGGCTCCTAGGTAAACAAGAATTTGGATAGTGGACTGAAAGGTAAGACCTCAGAATAACAACATGACTAAATGAACAATGAAACCGTGCTACTATCACATCAAGAACCTCATGCCAGAAGAATGAACAAGGCATGAACCAGAAACCGAACATTTATAAACAATCTCTAAACGTATCAAATCCAAAACTTAGCTGTTAGTATGGTACTTGTCTTGTGAACAGATACCATACAAGAATCTTTAAAATCATATCTTTCGGTTATAGCAACTGTCTTGTGAACAACTACTACAAAACAAATCTATAAAACTATCTTCGGTTATGGTCTCTGTCTTGTGAATAGATACGATAAAGTAAAACAAGCCATATTCACCCCTAGGGATATCTCTACTAACTTGAACCACAACCTTGTATGGTAGCCAAAATCAATATATTATCAAGCAGTAACCATCCAAGTTCCCTTGTTGTAGGCAAGAGCACCTATAGATGTTGTGACACCAGGAGTCGTCCTCCCTATAAGAGACTAATCCTACGTGGTCGAAGTTACTTCCAAGGGACAACAATGTTATGTGGGATAACATCCCTTTACAAACATAATCAACGAACTTTATCTTAAATCAAATCACTAGAAACAAACTAAAACTGTTTAACATCAAACATGAATCCCATCTCCACAAAGAGAACAGAATCTATCCTACCTCGACAATAGTTAAACCCATGTTTATCAATGAAATATATTTCAAAACCCCATAATAATAAAATATACTCCATCAACACCCTATCACAATCCCCATCACAGAATGGCACAAGAAAGTACGTCTTTTATAATCATTAGGGTACAACCCGGAATAACCGGCACGTGGCACCCTAACGGTATAACCGACCCTCCTCGTGTCTGTGATTGACAGGACCATAATAAGACGTACTTTCAAAACATAGGAAAAACTGTCAAATCTAGTAAAATATCTTAAAGACCCGTAGGTCGACCATCAATGAATACGAGACCTGAACCAATAATAAAAGCTACTACAGTGTATGCATACTGTAGACAAAGCAGAGGGTATAAAGAAATGATACTGGAACCGTGGGAGGTCTTGAACTACCCTCGCCTGATACGTTTAAAGTTAGTAGGTCTAACTAGAGCCTGATCAAGCCTCTTCCTCTGGCTCTGAATTAGTCACCAAATCAATAAAGTTTCCTGCTCATCACATGAATCGGTGCAAGAGCGAAGAGTAAATAATCTTACTATTAATTTCTAAAAAAATAACAACTATCTCCTATCTCACCAAACATCCCCTAATCTGTCATAATGTATGCTATCTCATGTGCTAAGCATGTACCCAAACTATGGTGAGTCAAACTTATATTTTGGGTAAGCTAAAAAACGAACAGGGCAAATAAAAGGCAGACCGGACGACCGGGCGGACGTCCGTTCCCCTGCGACAGAAAAAGACATGTTTTTTCCCAAACTCGAAATACTTGTGATCGACTCCTAACTTCAAAGCAGAGGTTCAATATCATCAAAAATGCATCCACTAACATGCTTACTACCATCTTAAACTCATTCCATATCTAAATCATAAAATGGTTAATATAAAAATCCTATTTTCAACCAAATAACCTAGAACTTCATCTATATGCATTTAACTCATTTAAATCATCTTCTTAACATCAATCAGAGGCTTAATCATATCATATATCATGCATACATGCTGATATAGTCCATCCCAGAATCATAACATAGCTAAATCACAAAGTCACTATATGGAAAAACACATGAACATGGAGGTGGCATGGTTTTCTATATAATCATGCATCCAAATCCTTTTTCTACACTAGTATCATCAAAATCAGAGGTGAAATATACCTTAGCAGAATGAATAAAGGCCAAATGAAACCCCTTAAGCTGCTGTAACAGAAGTTTATATCACCACAAACACAATCTCCTTACTTTTCCTTTGGTTTCCCTTTCTCTCTATTCTCTCGGCCCTTTTCTAATTCTCTGTCCCATTTCTTTTCTTTACTTCTGATTTCCCTTGCAGGTACATGGATATATGTGGTCAGGTGATCAGACTAAGATGGCAGCAGGAGGTGGCCATGCTCCTGATGCTGTGTCCATCATCCAAGAACAAAAAGGACACGTGTAAATATGCATAGGTTTGTCATGCTGCCATCCTACCATGGAAAAGTCAAGAATATGGGCTGAAAGTTGAGGCTTCTCACGTGCTGGCAGTCAATAGGTAAGTTCTCCTAACTCTATCTTAAAATAGCTAAGTTAACATGAGTTACTTACTAGCTATTCAATATATTCTTAATAAAAGTTGTACCCTTATCCCTAACTATAAGTTCCAAGCTTCTATAAATAACAAAATTAGTACCATAAATCTCAATTTTCCGTAACGAATCCAACGGTACTAAAATCGTTAAATTCCGATGTCATTTACCCAAAATGACTATTTTACCCCTAAACACGTATCTTTTACGAAAAATCCAAATTAACTCCGAAAATTCCGAAAAATTCTTAACTAATCATAATTAAATATTTCAAATTTATTTTATACCCAGTTAATCCGATACGGGGTATAACAGCTCGCCTCCAAGGTATCGGTGGAGCCTGTGAATTTGGGAGGTCCAGCCTTGATAGATATAAGGTTTTGATGATGCATAAAAGATGATGGATGTTATGTCTGGATGATAATGCTAATCTTAGGGGGAAGCTGATATAATCAGTTTATGTTGATGTATAGATAATTAAGTTGGTTTGATTTGCATAAAAAGTTGTATATAGCAACTTATGCAGGTTAGGATAGGTGTTCCAGCCTTGAAGATCCAGCTTAGAAGACTCAGATGAACAGTTCCAATTGACATGTTCTGCTTTGAAGATCCAGTTGAGAAATGCCACTTGAGTAGAGCCAGTCGATTAGAGCTAGTTGAGACATGCAGTTGACATAGATCCAGCTGACATTGTTCCAGTTGAGTAGATCAAGTCTATAGTTCCAGTTGAGTAGATCAAGTCTATAGTTCCAGTTGAGCAGATCAAGTCTACAGTGCCAGTTGAGTTATTCCAGTCGAGGAAGATCCAGTTGAGTAGAGCCAGTTGACTAGTCTCAGTTGAGACACGCCAATCAAGTAGTCCAGTCGAGGAAGACCAGTCAAGTAGTCCAGTCGAGGAAGGCCAGTTGAGTAGTCCAGTCAAGGAAGACCAGTAGAGTTGTTCCAGTCGAGGAAGTCCGATTGAGTTGTTCCAGTCGAGGAAGACCAGTTGAGTTGTTCCAGTCGAGGAAGACCAGTTGAGTTGTTCCAGTCGAGAAAGACTAGTTGAGTTGTTCCAGTCAAGGAAGACCAGTTAAGTACCTTCAATTGAGTACTTCCAGTTGAGTTTGTCCAGTTAAGTACTTCTAGTTGAGGATGCTCCAGTTGACTCAAGACCAGTTGAGACTGAGGCAGTCTAGGGTTTGCAGAAATTAAGGTTCTCGAAGCCGAAGGTTGCTACGTGTTCAAAGACGAGGTTTTCATTTAAGGAAGATGGGACACATATTAAATTCAGCATTTAGAATTTAATATTAACGATTAAAGACGTTAAACTCAAGACAAAATCACGGGATCTGATTGAGACAAAAAGAAGGCAACTTTTTTTGAAAAAGGGTTTGTCAGAATTGGAAACCCTAGTCAGACTTGGAAGCTTTTCAAAAACTTGCATGATTCGGGAAAGAAGACCAAGACCAGATCCATTATCTTCGGGATTGCCAGAAGATTGACAAGAAGAAGAAGATCAAAGTTCAACGGCATTCCAACAGGTATATTCTTGAGGCTATATATACCCAGGCACACGAAGAAGAGAGAATATCTCTTAAACTTTAAAGCTGTGAAACTGCAAACTCTCTGTGCCAACGATTTTTAAAGTTACATCCAGTAACTCTGAGCCAACTCCGTGCTTTCATTCAACATCAAGCAAGGCTCATCGAATCACAAGAGTGATTCAACCATTTCAAGAACTGTATCTTTCTTGAAGTTGATCAGTGAAGTGGGAAGCCACGAAGGACTGAAGATTAGTAAAGCCAGAGCTGTCAAAGAGCTGCAAATTTGTGAAGCAACGAAGGTTGTGAGGGACAAAGGGAGCAGTTGAAGCAAGCTAAGGGCGAAGGACTGAAGCTGGTGAAGCAACAAAGTGTTGTAAAGGACCAGACAGTGTGGTGGGCAGTTGAAGACCATTTGGTTGAGGGAGCTGCAAGGATGTTGACAGTGTCTTATCACTGTTATTCTATTGTATTTGGTGTATCAGAATACAATAGTGAATTCCTCCTATACCACAAGGAGAAGAGAGGAGTAGCGGATTACACCACCGTGAACCTCTATAAGTTTTGGTGTTCTTTATATTTTTGCATTGCATAGCATATACACACACATAACAACATTAAAACAGTAACTAAAGTGATTTGAAAACTAAACTAAAAGGGGCTATATAAATTATCCGCTGCACGACTTTGTAAAGATTTTTAAAGTTTGAAAAACCTAATAGTTCATTCACCCCCCCCCCCCTCTGAGCCCCTCCTAGGGACCAACAGATCTAGATGCCAAGAGTGCTTCCGCCTCTGAGCATCATGAAGATTGTGTCGTGTGCCTAAAGAAACATGGTCCTCCGCCATGTGTATCTCCTTCCCAAAACTGAATTTCATGAATTTCATTATTACTTTTATTTGCATTTGGCTTCTGAAAACATTCTCAAACTCTTGGTCTTGTAATTAATTTCATTTCCATTCAACTGCTTCATTTCCTCGCTTCCATACTTTATTGTTTGAATCTGTCTCTGTGATTGAAACTTGTGTTGACCACAGTCAGGAGACACAGTGGCGGCAAGTAATACCATCGCCATAGGTATAAGCCATCGCCATGGATTCTCCCAGGCTTTAACTCCAAAATTTAAATCCCCTGTGTTCCTGAAAATTAAAAATACACAAAGATCGAATACAGCATCGGAAAATAAAAGACAAAAATCACTAACAAAAGAAAGAATAAAACAAAGCAAGGAAAGGAGTATGGGTTGCCCCTCATATGACGCTTAGTTTAAAGTCCATTAAGCTAGACTTCTTCGGATCACTTCAGTCATGTTGTTCAGGGGATCGATCTCGAAGATCCAACTCTTTACTTGTCTCAATGGGCAGGCCGACAATGTAGGGCTTTAGGCGATGGTCCTTAACTATGTATTTCCTAGTATCATCTTCAATCTCAACGGCGCCATAAGAATACACCTGTACAACTATGTAGGGGCCAATTCATTTGCTCTTTAACTTTTCTGGAAACAACTTAAGACGAGAGTTAAACAATAAAACAAGTTGTCCAGGCTCAAATACCCTCCTAGCCAGAATACATTTATGTACACGCTTGGTATGCTCCTTATAAAACGTAGCAATCTCATATGCTAAGTATCTACTCTCTTCTAACTCATGGAGTTGGTTCAGTCTGTTCTCACCCGTCGCCTTGTTGTCAAAGTTGAAGAATTAGAGGGCCCAGTAAGCCCTGTGCTCCAGCTCGACGGGGAGATGGCAGGCCTTGCCAAAAACTAAATGATAGGGACACATACCAATAGGGGTCTTGATGGCTGTCCTGTATGCCCATAGAGCGTCGTCTAGCTTACAATGTCTTACTAGCATAGTAGATAAGATGAAGAATCTTATCCTTCTTCTGCCCTAGTGAACCGAAACGAATCGCAATGCAGCAAGTGTACTGCTCTCGTTGGTAGTAATAAAAAGATCGAATCCCAAGGGAATTATCCGTAACGTGAGTTTTATCAACTTCGTGGCTTTAACTCAGTGAAGTTAACGATTAAAAAGGTTGTGCATGAAATATAAAGGTTGGAAACGTAAATGACAAGTATTTAAAGTGCTATTCTCTCGTGCGATTCCCCCACAACCAGTGCCACTCAACAACCAACCCAAGTACTATGGGTCAGGCAGTGAGGTAGGATT